>JAVCKV010208243.1:0-48472 GCA_032274145.1 Herpochondria borealis | reverse complement strand
GAGTATTTCCTTTTTCTTTATTTAAAATCTCTTTCCAAGCGTCTATCGCATCAGCTAAAGTCTTTCCAGTATTAGTTTTCATCCAATTCATAAACTTTACATTGAACTTAAATGATGAACCAATTTCTCTTTGGAAAAACGTTCGAACGTTTTGAGTATTCTGATAATTATCTGTAATGATAGTTTGTAAATGTAATGTTGAGTTTTTCCAATCAAAAGAAGACGTTGCTTTTTTAGAGGAGCGAGTAGGGGAGAGACGTTCGCCTGTTTTGAGATAGTGTTTGATGCGTTGAGTGATTTCAATTTTACCACCTTGTGTACTTAGTTTTTCTTTTTTGCAAAAATCAGTGAGTTCTTTTTTTAACCAATAGAAGTTGGTGAAGTCATCGAGTGCAAGGTCTTTATGGAGTGGAGGTCTTTGTTGCATCGCTTTTTTTTTGATTTTTTTTTGATTTTTTTTTGATTTTTTTTTGATTGTCTAACTGTTTGATTGTCTGATTGTTGCCATCTGTTTTTGAAGACAGAAGACAACAATCAGACAATCAAACAGTTGGACAATCACTGAAAATTAAACCGGAGGATATTCCAACGTCGCACACAACAATCCACCCATCAACAACAATGTAATAAACCAATATCCAAAATGAATAAAGATATATTTTCCACCCCTTCTTTCAAACAAAGCATTAATTCCAATGATAGGTAGCACAAAAAATACAGCAGTAATTGCTCCGTGTACAGCTCCATGTGAAAAAGTACGATGGGTATCGCCGAAGACTTTCATGTATTCAATTATCTGTTGGTGTTCAGGACTTCCTGCAGTCATTGGAACACCCAATTGAAGCACAGAATTTTGGTGTATCACCATTCCTGAAAGCGCCAATGAAGCGAGGACCGAGAATACATAAGCACCTGCAAAAATGGCAATCATATTTCCACCTTCAAGGTCTTTTTCATTAAATCCATTGACTTTCATCCAGCTTTTACCAGCTAGGAGCGGGGAGTAATAAGCAGCTCCGACAATCATCGGAATGATAGCTGCGACAAACAGCATGTAAAAATTAGTAGGCATAATCGTTTTGTTTTGTTAGTAAAAATGAATTGTAAATCTAATGATTTTTTTCAAAAAAAATCAGGCTACTTATTTATATAACAACTCACAGGTTTATCAAAGCTACTTCTAAATAAAGTTAGAGACTACATAGAGAACTTGGATTAAGTCTTATTCCTCTTGAATGAATTCAAATAAAAAGTCCATGTCTAGATAATTAAATCTAAACATGGACAATAGTTTTAGCTTTATAACAATGTATTTACTAACCTAATTCTGTATGTTGATTTTTTTAGTATTAATGATTTTTCCTTCTTGAAGAATACTATAAAGGTATAAGCCATTGCTCCAATTAGAAACATCAATTGTCTTTTCATTTCCTGAAAAAGAAAATTCAGTAATTTGACTTCCTTGTAAATTAAAAATTTGAATACCCGTATCTGTATTGTTTTGTAAAATAGATTTGAAGGTCAAATTATTTTTTACTGGATTTGGAAAAGCAATAACTTCATTCAATAAAGTCAAATTATCCGTATCTGTTACATTTAAATTTAATCCAGTTAATCCAACATAGTCAATTGTGAATTCGCTTTCAGGTAAATTATCACAAGGATTCTTGAAATAGATTTCCAAAGTCTCAGGAGTATCATCTGAAAAATATTCAATTTCAACTTCCATAAATTGAAATTCTGTAGTATTGTCTTGAGACCCAAAATAGTTGATTCCTTTTCCAATGATAATTTTATCGCCTGTAGTTGGGTCTAACTTTACTAATTGAATTTCTGCTTTTCCTAAAACAGCAGAACCTTCGAGCGCTGGAATATGTTCGTATCCACCGTGATAAGTATAATAGAATTCCATTCCTGTAGGACGCTCCGTAAAAGCAATACCATGTGCATCAGGATTGTTTGCATCGAAAGTACCAAGACGCAAAGAAGAGGAATAACAAGCACCACCGCCTGCTAAATGGTTGACCATTTTCATCGCATAATCACCATTGTAGGCATGATCTGATTTAATGGAATAGATGCGGTCATAATTTTCGGTTCTTTGATTTTGAGTAATCCAACCTTCAGGACCGACAATATTCGGGGCGAGTTCCTTCCATGTTTCCATGTCAGCATTTTGAATGTCTTGAGCTGCAGCAAATAATGAGGTAAATAGTAAAATAGTGCAGAGCGGAAATTGATTTTTCATAATGGAGGAGTTTTTTGTTTTAGTAATATATCCTCTAAATCAGATGAAAAACCGTTTCGCTGCATGGGAGCGCATTTTTTTTTAATTGTTTTCATTGTTACTTTTCACCTTTCAGTTAGATGGTAATTTTTAACTTAAAACCCACCATCCAACTGAAAGGTGAGAGAGGATTTCAATGGAGCTATTGATTAGCAAGATAGTCATACAGCTTTGAGAAAGCTGTGAGCTGAGAAAAGGGAGAGCGAGTTTTCTTAAAGCGATTTTTAGGCAAATGACTTTAAGAACTCTAGCTCAACGCAATGCCATCTCACAGAGTTCGCAAAGCTTTCGAAACATTCTGAATAGTTACATTTTACTTTTAATTATTGACTACAACACTGCTGGCAAAATAAACTCCTCCATTATTTTATCCACCTGTGGATGTGCATAACCTTTATTATATGCTGTGGCAGTTATTACAATAACTAAGGGTTGATTTTTAAAAACAAATATTTTATTACCTCCGTTTCCACTACAAAAAAATACTTCATGTTCTTCTTCACCGACCTTATATTTTTTATTCCAAAATAAATATCCATAATTTCCTTTGTCTCCATATGTAAGTGGTAGATGTTTTGTAAGACTCTTGTTCACCCAATCTTTGGAAATGATTTGTTGACCATTCCATGTTCCGCCGTTTTTATAGAGCTGTCCATATTTTGCAAAATCTAGAGTACGTAGTCGAATGCCTCCTGCAGTGTTGGCAACTTGTTGGGGAGTGTGCTGCCATTTGTAATTACTGATGCCGAGCGGTTTAAATAATTTCTCACCTGCATATTTTTCCAAACCACTTGGAACCTTTTGATGAATGATATCTCCTAACACTACACATCCGGCTGTGAAATAATCCCATTGTTTGCCATTTTCTTTTGCCTGATCCATTTTTAAATCGAGTGTGAATTTTACCCAATTATCAGTTGGATACATATGCTCTTCATGTCCTGGTGAATCCATAGTTTGATCAGTACCATCAAATGCAGAACTCATAGTCAGCAGGTCTTTGATAGATATTTCTTCTTTTGCCTGTGCATAATTTTTATATTTTTTTAAATCATAAAATTCCTTCAACGTCTGATTCTCATTTTTTAGATGACCTTCGTCAATAGCGATACCCGCCATTGTTGAGGCAAAAGTTTTTCCTACAGATCGAACATCATGAATAGTTTCTCGATTGGCTTCGTTGAAATATTCTTCCAACAATAGTTTTCCATTTTTTATGACAACGATACTTGCGAGGTTTTTAAACCTATTTTGTAAAATAAATTTATTGAGTTTTTGGATTTTTGCTAGGTCTATTTCTTCATTAGAAATTTGCCAGCCGCTATTTGGAGCAATTGGTTGAATTGCCATTTCGCTTTCATTGACTTCTTTATATTTTTCAATCAGATTTAATTCTAGTTCACCTTCGGCAATTATTTCTCCCACTTTAATTTCATCTAATTCAACATAAGGACGGATTTCTATTTTTAATTTATGGGTGCCATTTGACAAGGCAGCTCTTCCACCATGACCATCCATAAAGCGCATCCACATAAAACGTCCCCACATATCTTCTTCTTGAGCACTTGCCAGCGGTTGAGAGAATGCAGCAAAGCCTGTTTTAAAAGAAGCACCTCCTGCACCAAAATTTAGATTTTCAGTATAGATTTTTTTACCATCTACGATAAATGTAAATTGAAAATTTCCTTTAGTGACAATTTCAGTAGCGGTCATATCAGGAGCTAAGGTTCGAAGGGAATTGGCTAAAGGTTGTTTTAGGAAAGTACGCATATTGAGATTGGCACCGTCATGCAAATCGAAAGTGGTGAGGAAGTTTTTCTCTGAATATTCATTGAAAGGAACGTACCCATCTGAAAAGGTAATCTTTCCAATATTGGCTAAGTGAAGTGGATTGGTGATTTCAACCTCTTGATATTCAACGGGTTCTGATGATTCTTGCCCGCATGCAAAGAAAAATAACAATGTAATTGTAAAATAAAACGAGATTCTGTTTTTCATGGTCTTTGATTTTTATTACAAATGTAAACAAACCAAAGGATGAAAAATAGAATGAAATTAACATCATGCTTTTACTTCCAAGAAGAAAATACAATGATAGTTTTCTTTTTTATTTGAAATTTCTAATTCCCAATAATAAGGTGCGGTCAAACTGTAATTCGTTGCTGCAACTTCACTAGTGGGCAAATCAAAATTGAAAACCAATGTGTTGCTTTCCACTTTGATTTTTTGCATGGCCTCATATAGAAGGTAGGTGAAAAGCATTTTTTCATTATTAACTGGACCACGTTTCCATTTCCATTCCCATACTTCTTGAATGTTTTTTAACACAATATTTACATCTTGGAGATGTTTAGGTAGGAATTCGTTATGAACTTGTAATTCTATATTATCTCCCAAATGAATAGTAGCAGATTTCAGTATCGTCAATTTACTTGGACCAAATTTTTTGCCTTGTTTTTTTAATGTATAAATTTTAGTAGCCTCATAAATAAATGCGCTATATACTATAGCTATAAAAACACCACCAATAACTACCGCAATAATCTTCTCACCACCGTCTGAGATAATAAAGAAAAAACTAAATAAAAAAGAACTTATAACGAGGATGCCTTTGATTAAATTAATTGATCTGAATTGAGCGTTGCCACTCGGGTCAAAATAAAGTGTATCATCTAATATTATTTTCTCTTTGACACTGTAGTTAATTAGATTAGTGAAAAGTAGAATCACTATTCCTATCAATATAAAGATTGGTAGGGTTTTTAGAATTAGAGGAAGTTCATAAATCAACATGATGAAAATACCTGAAAATAAAACCACCCCAATGATTCCGAAGATTTGATGTCCTTTTTGATTACCACTTTTAGATTTACTCAACTTCTGGTATTGATCTCTACCTTTGAGTAATTTTTTATTTGGAAAATCAGTAGTTGGAACTTTAGTTTTCATTGAAGTTTAAGGTAATTAGTATGTTTCTAACAATAATCTTTCAATTATATATTTGACCAATAACAAAAACCTTACCTATCAATTTGGCTTAAAATAGTGGAGTCTGTAATTTTATCATCTTCCGCCAACATAAAAGCTTTACTCAATAAAATCGAAAACCCTTTATCACCTTCAAATGGAATAAATAATTTATCATTTGATTTATTGGCTCCACGAGCAGGGACGATACATAAATATTGGTCATTCGGTTCCATCAAAATATTGGTACTACCGATATGGATTTTATACGTTCGTTTGGTTCCTTTAACGATTAGAAATTTGCCATCAATTTTTGCCACTTTCGAAATCTTCAATCGAGGTAATAATTTTTCCAAAATGCCTTTACGAGTTTTGGCGACTGCCGTCAAATCTCCAAAAGAATAAGATTGCCAATAATCATTGTATTGAGGAAATCCAGCATTGTCTCCCCATGCCGGATCATTACCGACACTTGCCACGCCAACAAAGAGATCAACATCTCGCATGACTTCAGAGAAAACTAATTTTGGAATATCAATCAAATCCATCTCCTCATCTTCTCCTTTAAAAAAACGAACTTGATCAGTGGCACAATACAACCAAATTCCAGTATCATTGATGGAATCTTCCGCATTCAATTCATTGATCCAATATTCAGCAGTGATATCGAGTGAAGGAATTTTCATGGAACAAGTTTGTGATTCAATGCCATCATCATAAGCGCCCATCAAAGAATATTTCCAACCTCGCAAACCAGCTAATGCATTAAATTGATGTTGTTTTAAAATGTGTGCCGCCATTCGATTACTATAGACTTTTGTATTAATTTCTGCATCGGTCAAAATATAAACTTCTCGATAAGCTTGCTTTAATGGTTGTTTGATTTGATGTTTTTGAAGGAAATTTCGCCATGCTAAAATTTCTTCTGTTTTACTTTCTAAAGGATGCCACAATTCTACAGTTGTATTGTTATTCAATTTTTTAAATTCTTTTTCTTTAATGTCAACCCATTGGTCATTGTGCCAAATGGTATTGGTTTTCTTTTTGCCATTCTTAAATGTCCAAATTAATTTCTTAGTTAAAAAAGACATTAAGCCATGCTCAACATAATATTTACGGAAATGCTCATAAGGAAAAATTCTCTTTTGCAAATACGAACGATCTAATCTATCTCGCTGAATCGTCAATGTTTTTGGAATCACTTTGGCAACTGCACGAAGCGATTTGAGTTCGTCAGCAAAATCATTTTTGATAAATGAAGGAACTGTTTTTTGTTGTTTTCCATCAGGTTTAAACCATTCTAGTTTTGTTTTTCCAAAAGAAGCAAAACTTAATCGAGCAGTATATTCCTTGAAAGCCACTTCTTTAATTCCGTTTTCCAATCCAAAATCCTGTATGGAAAAATCTTCCAAATCAGCGACATCAATCTTTAATTCGGCAGCGGTCTCATTGATATATTTTTGAATTAAAGCTTTGGTATTTCTTTGAGCAATTTTAGAATGAACCCTGTTGAGCAGAGCAACGCCTTCCAATGAGTTTCTAATAGCGACAGTATAAATACACGCATTTCCTAAAGCGCCTGCAGCAGGTCCAATTCCTGGAATCTTCTTATAACAACGTACGATTAGTTTTTCAATGATTGGGTCTAATTCATTGATTTTCAATGAACTAAGGTGCCATAACAATCCTTTTGCAATGATGTTGTTTTTTGAGTCAAGGAAATAGCTATAGTATTCATTCATTTCGGTTACTTCCATTTTTGATAAGAAAGTCAACCAATCCTGCATCACAGGTAGGAGGTTCTTTTTGCCTAAATTCTTAATTAATTCCTTTGCTGTTTTTTGAAATTTTTGATTGGGTTTTCCTCCATTTGCCTTATAGGAATGTTTTAAAATGGCGTACCATTTTTCTTTTTGTTTTGCCTTGAATTTTGAAACTTGTTGATTGATGTATGGTCCAAATGCATCACTTTCATCAAGTAGGAAAGGTTCGACAATAGGTTCTTCTTTTTCCGTAGAATGACTGTTATAAATATCTTTAATTTTCTCTTTGACTTTGTCTTCCGTATTTTTAGATTGTAATAATAAATCTAATGCATCTTTTAGTTCTGTAGATATCTTGTTGGATTTTATATGTCTTACTACATTTTTGAAAAAAGAATTTTGACTAAATCTCCAAAGTCCAGGAGTATGAATAGCTCTTAATACAAAAATCAATTCTTGTTCTGTAAATGGAAAACTCTTTCTAACCAGTCGAGTCATCATTTCATGATAAGTTGAGTTTTGAGACTTTACAAATTCCTGCCAAACTTGTCGGTAAAGAATCGCCATGAAATATTTTTTTTGTTTGGCTTTGTCAGCCGAAAATATTTTTTCGTGCGTAGGTTGTTCTTTTATTTTCCAATACGCTGTCGAATAGTCTTCTACTTCTTCCTCAAATAATCTATGAATATCTAAATGCTCTTCGTAGTAAGCATCATTCTTGGAGAGAGGATAATCATCATTTAAATATTTGTCGATAGGGTGAGAGGCAAAATTTTCATCTAAGTGATTTTGAATGACTTCAATCGGAGCAATGGCTCCTGATAACTTTCCAAGCAAAGCATGAGTGCGATGTGAATCAAAGTAGTTATATTCTGAGGGGGCATTTAGAAGTTTATCATAGTGGACGTATCGTTTTAATAACTCGTCAGTTAATGTTTTCGAAAGTGTATTGTTATGAACTACCTTTTCAATACTTTCTAACATGACTTCTTCATCAGAGAAATTATCTTCTTTTGAAACTTCATTCAATAATTTGAAAAATTGGATATAGATGACTTCCTCTTTTACTCCTAAATAATTCCCTCCAAAAGAAGCAATTCTAGAAAATCCAAAATGATAATGATCATTAAATTTATGATTATCCTCTTCGATATGAAGAGCTCGCTCTAAGAAAGCTAGACAAAGTTGAGGTTTGATTTTTTTATCAAAAGAAAGATAAATATCCTTGTAGTTGGAGTATTCTAAATTCTCTCCCATTTTCATTAGTCCATCAATGAATAAGTGAGGAATAGAATTTTCTTTTTTTTCAATGACAAAACCATCGAAGCAAGTAAAAGGAAAGGAAACCTTTGGAAGTTTTTTTAAAACTTGTTTAATTATTTCTTTTGCAGTCATCTTTGTATATGTATTGTTTTATCCACCTACCAATGCAGTTAATTTGATAAAACTCACCTGCGTATCTTTTCCAACCAACACTTCTTGATCTAAGGATTCCGCTTGAACCGCATCGACAAGGACAAAGAAACCATTGTTTTGAAATTGATTGAGTGCAACATAGACTTGCTTCTCTGCATCTATTATCCGCTTCTTTTTAAACTTAAAACCGTTGAGTGCTTTTTCGGTATTGGTAGGTTGGATTAAGCCTTGGAAGTATTCTGTAGATTTATTGTTATAACGTTCTACTTCGGCAGTCACACGTCCTTCTATAATGTCTTTGACAGTGGTCAATTCGTTAGCTACTTCAATTTCTATTTGGTTGAGAATATCGCCTGTGAAGGTTTCGTCTTTTATTAAGAGTTTCATGAGTCTGATTTTTTTAATGAAAACCAAATATAAACTATTTGTTTATTTATTGCAAAATATAAATCAAAAAGTTAGATAAAGGTGTGTAAAGTTGACCTAATCAATTGAATGGAGGGAGTTTAGAAAGTCATAGATTATTTAATCATATGTTTTCCGAGAATTAAAATTTCATACTGAATCACAGTAAAAATAATAAACGTACAAAATCCCATTAGATTACTCATCAATTTAAAGGAGGAAAGTTTAGGAGCAATTTTTTTAGATATTTTGTCTAGAAGATAGAATATTAAGAAAACAATAGAGTAGCTAATTAAGTGAATCAAACTATAAATAGAAGCTTCGAATATTCTATCAAATACACTTTGATGAGAATGAATTAAATGGTTATTTGGCAGTAAAAGTAAAATTACAAAAAAGGAATAAATCAATGGAAATAATAAAAAAAGATATACAAATCTCTTGAATGTTTTCTCAAATGTAATTTTATAAAAAATCAAAAAATTGAAGAGTGCCAATAAAATAAGTGCAAATACAGCCATGATTTTATGAATTCACTATTAAGTTGGATTGTGAAATTAGATTTTTAGAAAACAAGAATTCCAATTAGAAATCTATTTGATTATTCCTTATTGTTTCTGTTTTTGAATGTTCAATCTCAATATCTCCTACTTCAGTTATTTCTAAAATAATAGCTTTCGCTTTTGATTCCTGAATTCTATATAATGTATCTGTAAATATTTCATTAGAAACTAACAATACATTTTCATTTTTAATTTGATATTTTGAACTCAGGTAAACTTTGTTAGAACGATTAATCAGATGAAGACTATCTTTTATGATTTTATAATCATGAATTGGGACATGACCAACTGACCAATAGAATTGATCAAATTTATTTTCATGGAAATGAAAAATGATTTTTTCATTCACATTTCGTTCTCTTGGTTGAGATTTACCAATCCAGTAACCATTCAAAAATTGAGTATTTAAGCTTTTATTTTTACATGAAATAAAAATAAATAAAAAGATTAGAGTTAATTGATAAGCCTTCATGTATCTAATTTTTATTTGACTTTTTTAATTGTCATAAGTTCGACTGCATAGTAGGTTGGTTCTGGAGAACCAACCTACTATGCAGTTGAACTGAAAGATTAATACCCTTCCGCAGAATCATCTCCACGAATATCAGCACCACCTTCTAATTTTCCATCAGGTAAAACTAGAATACCATCAAATCTTCCAATCTTCCCACTACCTCTTACTTTTATTTGATGACCTAATTTTTCCAAGGCCGCATTGGTCTCGGCAGAGAACGCATCTGTTTCCGTAAATATCGCATCAGGTCGCCATTGATGATGAAACCTTGGTGCGTTGACTGCATCAGACATGCCCATTCCAAATTCAGCAACATTTAGAAAAACTTGGAAGACTTGTGTTATAATTGTTGATCCACCGGGAGTTCCAATTACCATATTTAATTTACCATCTTTAGTGACAATGGTTGGAGTCATCGAACTCAACATTCTTTTTTCAGGTTCAATTTTATTTGCTTCAGCACCAATCAATCCATAAACATTAGGAGTACCAGGCTTAGAACTAAAATCATCCATTTCGTTATTTAACAAATAGCCTCCACCATTCACGACCACCTTAGAACCGTATCCAGTATTTAAAGTTGTGGTAACAGATACTGCATTTCCTTCCGCATCGACTATTGAATAATGTGTAGTCTGATCACTTTCTTTAATCGAAAATTCACCTGCCAAAATATCATCACTGTTAGTGGCTTGGTCAGGATTGAAAGATGTCATTCTTGATGCTAAGTATTTTTTATTTAATAACTCCTCCATTGGAACATCGAAATAATCCATATCTCCTAAGTGGGTAGCTCTATCTGCAAATGCTCGACGTTTCGCTTCAGCCATCAGATGTATTGATTTTGGATCATGAAATCCCCAATCCTTTAAAGGATATTTTTCTACCATCGTAAGCATTTGCAACAATGCAATTCCGCCACTTGAAGGAGGCGCCATAGAAATGACTTCATAGTTCTTGTATTTGCCAATTAAAGGATCTCTCCATTTTGCATCATACTTTTTCAAATCTTCGTGCGTAATGATTCCACCTCCCGCTTTCATTTCAGCCACTAATTTGTCAGCGACTTCTCCTTCGTAAAATCCAGCTTCTCCTTTGTCTCGAATTAATTCTAAGGTTCTACCCAAATCTTTTTGAAGCAAACGATTGCCTTTTTCCCATGGTTTATCTTCCTTGACAAAAACTGGATTGGCCGTATTCAATTTTATAAATTTCTCTTTATTGCCATTTAAGTTTTTGGCTTCCCTTTCTGAAATTAGAAAACCCTTGTTGGCTAAATCAACAGCTGGTTGAACCAATTTTTTAAAATCCTTTAAAGCACTATATTCATCATAAGCTTTTATCATTCCATCAACGGTACCTGGAACACCGACGGCAAGATGTCCATCAATACTTAACCGATCAATTACATTTTTGTCTTTATCTAAATACATATCTGTGGTTGCAGCCAGTGGAGCTTTTTCTCGAAAATCCAAAGTTCTTGTTTGTCCATCTGCCATTCGGATAACCATAAATCCACCTCCGCCAATATTTCCAGCAGCAGGGTAGGTGACCGCCAATGCAAACTGAACGGCTATGGCAGCATCGATTGCATTTCCGCCTTGTTTTAAAATATTAACACCAACTTCTGATGCCAAAGGATGTGCGGAGACGACCATTGCTTTTTCTCCAATCAGCTGTTTGTTTTGTTGATATTGAAAAAATGCTTCTGATTCGGTTACTTGATTATTACAAGCCGAAATGAAAAAACAACCTATAAAAAGTAGGAGAATTAGAAAAAGATTTCTTTTGAAAATAGAATTGATCATTCTTATTTTAAATTTATATGATAAAAAAAGATACATTATGAATTTTTGGTATAATATTTGAATTTAATCTATTAACTATTGAAGTATAGTTACTAACATATTTAAATAAATTAAAAGTGTTAGTTTGTTATTTATTGCAGGAGGCCTTAGTCAATCTATATTATAGGAAATTTAGCCATTAATTTTATCTTTGTAGCGAATTTTTTTAAAAATCCTACATCGTTTTTTAGACTAACTTTTTATCCAGCAACCCCAAAGACTGAGATAGTCTAAATGAAATTAATCAAATTTAAAGTAAAATTTTCAAATCCTTCAATCTATGTATTGGCTACACCGCTTATTTGTATCTGCAATATTAATATTTGCTGTAACCTCTTTAAGTTTTTCAAGTGCAAATGCTTCGTGTATTTACCTTAATCCAGTTAAAGTCAAACCAATGGAAATTGGAAATTTGATTTCATGGACTACGGCAGAAGAAGTAGATAATCAATTTTTTATTATAGAGCGATCTAATGATGGAATTGACTTTGAGAAAGTAGGCGATGTAAAAGGAGCAGGTTTTTCTAACAATGCGCAAACATATCGATTTTTAGATTTTGCAATGGGTAATGAAAAATCTTTTTATAGATTATTGCATATGTCATCTGATGGAAGTCACACCGTTACGGAAACATTTTCTTTAGAAAGAAAGTTATCAAATAACGTGATGATCACCTCTATGAACAGTGCTATAATAAATAGAAATTTGAATATTTCCTTAAAATCGAAAATAGATTCTGATATAAATTTTGAGATAAAAAATTATAAAGGAACAATCGTAAAAAAAGGAAACAAAAAAATAGAAAGCGGGTTAAATGTATTGTCGTTCAATTTTACAGATGTGGAGATAGGAAAATACGAATTGGTTTTAAATGTGAACGGCGAACAAGAAAAGATTTTAATAAGAAAAGTATCGACTACAGAAATGCCTAAGCTAGAGTATGTAGTTAAAAAGAGATAAAAGGTTCAATACCGATTTATCGGTATTGAGAATTTTGGTTATGTATTTTCATGGTTATGTTGTTGTTGTGTCATCACGGTTTTGTGATGACACTTTTTTTTTGCCCAAAAAGAAAAGAAGATAGATTTATGATTATGGATTCACTCGATATTTGGACTTTCGACTTTGAAGGAGTTCTTATTGAGATAAGGATTTATGTCCTCATAATTTTTTAGTTTTTTTTATCAATAAAATTCCCCTCCAAGATTGAGTGTCAAATATCGAGTGAATTCATAATCCTAAATCCATAATCCATAATCTTTCAAAAAATTATTGAATAATAATTTTTTGAAGACGTTCTTTCCCTTCTAACATTATTTTTCCGAAATAAAAACCAGGAGCGAGATTCGGTAAATTAATATTTTCTGTCGCATCATTTAATTCAAATCTATTCAAAGATTTTCCAGACACATCAAAAACTTCAAAACTATAAGCTGTTGAAATTTCTTCATTCACCTGAATGGTAAAAGAGCCATTAGATGGATTAGGGAAGATAACGGCATCTAATTTATTAGTTGCCAAATCATCAGCAGCAGTTTGAATACCCACTAAATCAAATTGTAACAAGAATAAACCATATTTTCTATCTGAAGCCAATACGACTCCTGATGGAAGAAATGGGTAAGCGCCCCAATTGCCCCAGTAGTTATTGTAATTTGTATTGTTAGGAAACGTATCATAATATCCAGCCAATACAGGATTAGATGGATCTGTCAAATCCCAAACTTGCAACCCATCTTCGTAATAAGAAACATAAGCATAGTTTCCTTTGATGTATGGATTGTGAGGCGTATTATCTGTTTCACTAGTATCTTGTAACAATGGAAATTTAAAATAATTATCTACTTCAATGGAGTTGTTATCTAAGTTAGACAAGTCCATAATTCCTAAAGGTAATCCCCTTGGAACTTCCTCTGCAAAGATCAAGTAACTTTCATCTTCCGATAACCAATTACTATGATTATAACCATTGGTTTCTAAGCTTGCCTTTAATATAGGAGTTGTAGGATCAGTCATATCCCAAATGTAAAGACCTTCATATCCATGAGAGGCATAGACGATATTATTCTTTACAAAAAGATCATGTATATAACCTCCTCCTGGTAAATCTATACTACTAAGTAGCATTGGGTTGTCTGGGTCTGTAGCTATATCTAATACAATGATACCTTGACTCTGGGTATTGGTTCCGACAGCATAAAGTCTTCCATTGTCTTCATCAACAAAAATATCATGACTAGAACCAAAGAATTCTGTAGTTTGTAAAACTACTGTTATATCATTCGGTAAGTCACTCAAATCATAAATCATTAATCCTTCATTAGTCTGGTCTGATACGGAATATGCTCTGTCCTGATACGTTTTCATGTCTCTCCATACAGTAGTATCTCCAGGAGCAAATTCGTTGATTAATTCTGGATTGTAAGGATCCGTTACATCAAAGAAATGTACATAAGCTGCGCTACCTAAGAGGGCATACTCCCTTCCATCTGGAGCTGCATATCCCCAAATGTCATTGAAAGCAGTTTGGTTATTACCATTATCAGGAATACTATCATTGTCCCATGTACTCAATAGCGTCATGTTCATGGATACTTGGGCGTTGGTTGTGATTCCAATGGTAAGGAGTAAAAATAAGAGTAAATGTTTTTTCATAATTATAACTATTTAGAAATTTTGAGTTCGATTATCCCTAAAATTAGGATTTTAAAATCACTGACCTTTTAGAAAAAGTTTATATGTTTGCTTTATGACACTTATTGTTCAATACAAATAACTATTTTTCGTTTTTTTTGAAATAACGGCTACAATAATCGATGTGGTACATATATTGAATATTAGATAATTTAATAAAGTTTGTTTCTATTCCTCCGTTAAGAAACACTATGTCATCTATTTTGCCGTTACTTTAGGGAATAGGAGCTATTAACCTAGTCCCTTAATATTAGGCGTAACAAAATGTAAGGATCATAATGAACCAAGTTTACCAATCTTCCAAAAGACTGTTTTTGCTAGCTATTTTATTAGTGATTGCCAACAGTTCCTTTTCACAAAAATATAGTAATGAATTTCTAAATATTGGCGTAGGTGCTAGAGCTCAAGCGATGGGTAATGCATTTGTAGCAAGTGCAGATGATGTTACTGCAGGATTTTGGAATCCTGCTGGACTCGCTGCTATCGATATGGAAAAAGGAATTCAAGTAGGTGCCATGCATGCCGAATGGTTTGCTGGCGTAGGGAAATACGATTATTTAGGAGCAGTAATTCCATTTAAAGATGGCAAGCGAGCGTTAGGAATTACAGCCATCAGATTTGGAATAGATGATATTCCAAATACATTGAGTTTATATAATGATGACGGATCAGTCAATTATGATAATGTAAAACCATTTTCAGCTGCTGATTATGGTTTTTTGACGAGCTACGCTCAATCTATTTATACAGATGCTGGGAAACTCTATGTTGGAGGAAATGTGAAAATAGTTCGTCGAACTATAGGACCTTTTGCAAGCTCATGGGGATTTGGTATAGATGCAGCGGTACAGTATCATAGAAACAACTGGCGTTTCGGAGCGATGTTCAAAGATATTACGACAACTTTCAATGCTTGGAAATTCAATTTTACAGATGAAGAAAAACAAGTTTTGGAATTAACTAACAATACTATTCCGATTAAATCTTTAGAAGTTACTCGACCTTCGTTAATTCTGGGAGCAGGTTATAAAATGGATTTTGGAAAAAAATTAGGACTATTGGCAGAGTTGGATATGACGATGTTTTTTGATGGAAAAAGAAATGTATTATTGCAAGGAAGTGCTTTTAGTTATGATCCTGCTCTAGGCTTAGAATTGAATTATGGAAAATTTGTATTTTTGCGTGCAGGTATTAATAATTTTCAAAAAGACACCAATATTGATGGAAGCGACTTTTGGACTTTACAACCGAATATGGGGATTGGTTTAAAAATCTATAAACTAAGATTGGATTATGCTTTTACAGATATTGGAGATAATTCTAATCAAACCTATTCACATGTAATTTCACTAATAGTTGATTTAAATTTTGATTATTTTGGAAAACAATTTAAAAACGCTAATTAGTAATGCGAATCAAGGGGTGAAGGAAAAAAGGTGTTGATTATCAGCATTTTAAATCATGGTGATTTTTAAAATCACCATGATTTCGAATATAAAACACCTATTAATTACTATTTAAAATTTAGTCCTTGATTCGCATTAGTAATCAAACAGTATACAGCACATTTGGATAAAACTTATACATGAACAAATCTTTCTCAAGGTATATTTTACTTTTACTTTTATTAGCTACAGGTAATTCAGTATTTGGACAAGCACCTAAATATAGTAATGAATTTTTAACTATTGGCGTTAGTGCTAGGGCGCAAGGAATGGGGAATGCAGTAATCAGTCATGTCGATGATGTAACTGCAGCTTATTGGAATCCTGCTGGTTTGACAGATATAAGTTCTCCTTTACAAGTGGCGGTGATGCATGCAGAATGGTTTGCGGGGATTGCTGCTTATGATTATTTAGGGATTGCTAAAAAGATAAATAACAATCCTAACAAAGAATCTACATTTGCCTTTTCATTAGTCCGTCTCGGGATTGATAACATTCCAAATACATTTTATTTAGTAAGTCCTGATGGAACGGTTAACTATGATAATGTTACAGAGTTTTCAGCAGCGGATTATGGTATCTTCTTTTCTTACGCACAAAAAATTCCTTTTACCAACTTTTCTGTTGGAGCCTCTACCAAAGTTATTCGTAGAGTCATCGGTACTTTTGGAAGTGCTTGGGGATTTGGAATTGACTTGGGTACGCAATTTAAAAAAGGGGATTGGCGATTTGGATTGATGGCGAGAGACATTTCTTTTACTTTCAATGCTTGGTCGTTTGGTTTGACAGATGAGGAGAAATTAGTTTACCTCAGTACAGGAAATGATATACCTTCAAGTACGCTTGAAATTACTACTCCGAGATTTATTCTTGGTGGAGCTTATGTGAAAACGATAAATAATAAATTTAGATTAATTGCTGAACTCGATTTAGATTTAACTACAGATGGACAACGTAATGTTCTTTTAGGAACTAACTTTATAGAGATTGATCCACATGCAGGTTTTGAATTAGGTTACCGTAATTTGATTTTTTTACGAGGTGGTATCGGAAATATTCAAAAAGCTAGAGACGACTTGGATCCTGATAAATTTATTTATACCGTTCAACCAAATATGGGGATTGGGTTAAACTTAGGAAAGTTTTCTTTGGATTATGCTTTTACAGATATTGGCAATGTTTCTCAAGTTTTATATTCTCATATCTTTTCTATAAAAGTTGATTTTAAAGAAAAGCCGATTAGAGGTATTGAAGATTTGAAATAGTCAAAACTCGCCTTGCAATTAGAAATTCATTTATCGATTTATGCTTTTATAAATAGAGAGGGCGGGAATATATATTCCCGCCCTTTCTGTTTATAAAAGATGAATAGCATCTTATGTGAAAAAAAAATAGAGTCTATCTCGATTATAGTGGGTAAAGGACAGATTAAAGTTCATTATACTTATACTTTTTTGTTCAAAAATTAGAAGTTAAATGAAGGAAAAATTGTTTTGCCAATAGCAGTAAGCGCGAGAGCAGGTCGATTCCTGCGGAGCAATTGGAATAGACTAGAATTTTTTTGGTTCGTTTTTTTTTTCGACCTGTCTGCCGACAGGCAGGTGAAAAAAAATGAACAATGTCAAAATTTACTAGACTGTTCCAACAAACAAAATGCATTTGCATTTTACTACCCACTGGTATTACATTTTATCTCGCTCGATGGATAGAACTGATTAGGAATAAAAAAGAGCAAAGAAACATAAGTCTCTTCGCTCTTAATCAAAAAGTGAATACACCTTTATTATTTCACAAACACCATTTTAGATATACCTTCTTGATGATTGGTCTTTATCCTAAAATAGTATACTCCTTGGTGGGGTAGATTTTTGGAATAGACTTGAATCCTATTTTTTCCCTTCGGAAAAAACTGTTCAAGATGATACACCACTTTTCCATTCGTATCAAAAACATCGAAGATTACATTTTCTTCCATTGGGATTTGGAAAGCAATCTCTGTTTTTTCATTAAACGGATTAGGTTGGTTTGGTGAAATAAAAAACTCAGGAGTAACATGATTAACTGAGTTCTCGGTTAAAAAAGATGTTAGTAAAATCTCACGAGGAGATCCATCATATGAGTAAGCAGTAGAGTATCTTATTGAATTGTCAACTTGTAATAATTCGGTAGATGATGCAGTCGTGTTTTCTAACTCCGTAAAATATATTTTGAATAAAACAGTTTGATTCTCAAAAGATTGACCTTCGATATTTCCAGTTTTATCAAACCACATTAAAGAAAGTGTACCATCTCCTAACAGTTTAGTTCCGTGAATTAAATTTAATTGCTCCGACTCAATTCTTTCAAACTTAATTTTATTTTTATCAAATAAAATATCCAATTCAAAAGCACTGAGTTGGTTAAAGTCATTCGCAGTAAATTCAAAATATCCTTCCTTCGTTTGATTATCTATTTTTTTATCAATAAAAAATTCAAATGTATGGTTAGAAGAACGCGCCTCCGTTTGGTTGCTTCCAGAATTCATATTTGGAGCAGCAGAGTTCGTCACATCAGCCACTTTGATCGCAACAAAATTTTGGTCAGAAACACTCCCCGTCATTCCTGAAATAGAAATGCTTTCAGGGAAAACAACGCCCGCCCAAGGATCAGTTACATCTGTAAATAAATGTGCTGTAGGAACAAATCTCCAAGATTCATTATTAGGGAAAGTATCAGCATTTCCTACGATAACTTGTTGTGCTAAAAACAAATCAAAAGAAGAAACATCTCCTGACCCATTGACATCAGCGGCAATAATTTTGTAAGGAGAATCCAAAGGAAAAGTCCCCACGATATGTTGTTGGATAAGTGCCAAATCGTAAGAAGTAACTCCATTCACATGATTGATGTTTTTATGCGGTTCAATGACAATCGTATCATTTGGAGAATAAGGTGGTAAGGCGTAAGTCCCTGATGCAGAAGTAGATGTGGTATTGTTTCCATTGACAAAAATATTAACATCTTCTATTTCCATTCCATCTTCTCTTGCTATCATTCCATCTACGATAACTCCCGGATTCGCACAAACTTCACCTGAAGTTGAACTATAAGTACCTATAATAGCACCTGTAGAATCTGCCATGACAAATTCAATAGGTGTAAGCACACCGTCTATAACAATGTCCACACATTCACTTGGTTGACCTTTGATAATAATATCTAAATAGTAAAGTGTAGATGAATCTGGCACCGTCAAAGGAGCTCCATTATTGATCCAAGAAACAGAAACTGCGTCAGCTAATACATTCGTTACTGCAGGATTATTATTGGTCAAAGTAGTGTCCCAACTAATACCTGCAAAGGTAGCTTTTGAAGGATCCGAAATACTAACAGAATGTTGAAAGGTAATTACATTTTCAAATCCTTCTACGATAAATGGAACTTGAACAGTATCTCCAAAATTACCTGAAGCGGTTCCAATAGACATGCTAACATTATTATCAAGACCTACTGAAATATTTTGACAGAAAGTATCTTGTCCACAAATATTATCTACCATAAGACAAATGTCATACATCCCAATGGTATCATAAGTATGAATTGGAGCAGCAATGTTAGAAGTATTTCCATCTCCAAAATCCCATTGCCAATTGGTAGGAACATCAGTAGATAAATCAATGAAATCCAAAGTCAATCCAACCGCACTATAAGAAAAGAAAGCACTTGGACTAGCCGTTGTACCCATGTCTACAAATATGCCTAGGGTAGTAGCACAGTTATTAGCATCAGTAACAGTGACGGTATAAATCCCTTGGGTCAAATCTGTAATTGTCTCCCCAGAACGCCCACCTGTCCAAGCGTAGGTATAAGGTGCAATTCCTCCAGTACCTGCGATTGTAATATCTCCATCTTCTCCTTGGAAACACGTAGCATCGTTTTGTGAGACTATTGTTATATCCAATTGAGTAGGTTCCGTTATTGTTTCAGATAGGGTAGTAGTGTCGCCTTGGATATTCGTAATCGTAACAGTATATATACCTGCGGCTAAATCATTTAGCGTAGCGGTAGTCTCACCTGTATCCCAAAGGTAGGAGTAAGTTTGATTGGGGCCTCCACTAACAACAATACTTCCTGTGTTTTCTCCATAACATAAAACATCCGTAGTTTGAGTAGTAACGGAAAGTGTAGATATCATTTTGCAAAGCGTATCTTGCCCACAAGGGTTGACAGCAATCATACAAACATTATAAGTGCCATCAGTGGCGTATGTATGTGAAGCAGAAATTGCATTAGATGAATTTCCATCTCCAAAATTCCAAGTACTACTCACCACATAACTTCCAGAAATATCTAAGAAGTCGATGGCCAGTCCATTCGTAGTCGTTCCAAAATCAGCAGTTGGTCCAACGCCAATTCCATCTGCAATAGTTGCTTCCGAAGTAGTCGTACATCCATTTGCATCTGTAATCGTTACGGTATAAGTATCAGCTGCAAGACTATTAATTGAGGCAGTTGTTTCTCCATTTGACCATTCATAGGAATAGGGTGCTGTTGCTCCTGAACCGGCAGCTGTAGCAGTACCATCTGTACCTCCAACACAGTCAATCTCAGTTTGTGAACTGATACTTCCTATTAGTTGAGTAGGTTCGTTTATGGTAGCTGAAATGCTAGCGGATTCACCTGACGCATTGGTAATAGTCAAAGAGTAAATTCCCGAAACTATATTGTTAAGATTTGCAGTAGTATCACCTGTATTCCATAGGTAAGCGTAAGTTGCGCCTGCTAAAGTATTTGTAACAATACTTCCTGTACTATCTCCAAAACACAACACATCAGTAGTTGTAGTAGAAATAGACAAAGTGGTTACATCTTGACAAAAAGCATTTAATCCACAATCATTTTCTACAATTAAACAAACGGTAAAAGTTCCACTCGCTGCATAAGTATGACTTGGAGCAGCAATGTTAGAAATACTCCCATCTCCAAAGTCCCAATTCCAAGAAGTAGGTACACCTGTAGATAAATCAGTAAAATCAACTACTAATCCATTTGAGGTCTTAGAAAAATTCGCCATCGGACTTGCTAAAGTGTTGGCAGTCAAAATTTCTTCAATAGTAGTTTGACAATTGTTTGCATCGGTGACAGTCACTGTATAGGTTCCAACAGGTAAATCGTCTATCGTTGCAGTCGTTTCGCCATTCGACCAACTGTAAGCATAAGGTGTAGTACCTCCAACTGCCGTAGCTGATACAAATCCGTCTTCCACAGTTGCACAGTTTAAATTGCTTTTTGAGGCAATCAATCCAATCAAGTTAGAAGGTTGAGTGATGGTTTTTGAAATAGAAGCTGTTTCTCCTTCAGTGTCTGTAACGGTTACGGTATAAGTTCCTGCAATTATATTGTTAAGGTCGGCAGTAGTTTCTCCAGTACTCCATAGATAAGTATAGCCAGGTGTTCCATTTTGTGCAGTAGTTGTGATGCTTCCATCAGTCCCTAAAAAGCAAGACACATCGGTCGTTACAGCAGAAATAGTTGGTGCAGTGGAAGCATTGATAGAGGTGAAGACTGCTGTAATTTCAGTCTCCCAACTGATACCTTTCCAACAGGCTCCTGTACCTGTACATCCACCCATCATCCATCCATCAAAAGTTTCTCCTACTCCTGGAACAGGAACCAAACGGAGCAATTGATTATCTACCATGCAAGTGACATGAGTACCTGTAGGATAATTGATAGTTACATCTTGCGGGTCTCTGTACTCGACATCTACTGATCCATTTCCAACTACATTTAGGGTGAATTTATGTTCATCAGCTGGACAACTTAAAGCAGGAGGAGGTGGAGATGGAGAAACGATAACATTAAAACTACAAGTTGCAGTATTCCCACAAGTGTCCGTAGCTTCATAAGAAATCGTATAAGTTCCTTCCGTAAAAAGACTTCCACTAGAAACTCCATTAGTTTGAGTAATTACCACCGGAGCAGAATCACATAAAGCACTTATTGTCGGGTCATACCAATTGACCTGAACATCATCGGTAATCGGATTGACTTCCAGGCTAATATCTTGAGGACAAGTAATCGCCAATTCAATCATAGAAGTTTGAAGGAAAATTGGTGCACCTGTCAAAGCAATGTTAGAAGAATTAACAAAAGTCTTTTCTTCTGTCAAAGCAAAATTCCAAGTCATTTTTTCTAAGGTGCCTAGATTAAAACTACTTGGGAAAGTATAGTTCGCATTGGCATCTTCGGTATCATCCATTTGTGTCACTGCCCATAATGCATACATGAAATCTCCATTCGCATCTTTAAAAGCAGCCCCGTCAATATATGGAGGTAAAGCCAATGCAGCAGTTTGCGCTTCGTCGTAAGTCTTTTCATATAATAAATCAGAAACTGTTTTGTAAGCGATTCCTTGATTGGTTCTTTTGATGGTAGAGAAATCTTTACCAACTGGATTTTCGTATAAACCCGTTGCATCAAATGGATACATCGCATTGGCGGAATCCTGTTTTTCTCCTAAATCATAAAGATGGAATTGTCTTACTTTTTCTTTTTGTAAATAAATAGGAAGCTTAATCAGATAATTAGAAGCTGCCTCTTCCGAACCAATATAATTCCCAAATTTAATTCTAGGAATACTCGACTCCGTCATGATGGATTCTTTCTCAGGATAAGTCACTCCATCGTAGCCATAGTTGAACATGACAGCTTTAAAATCATTTAAATCTTCCACAATTCCTCGGACTGCTTGATCTGTATTTCTTTTTAAAATAACTTGATTCGCAACAGGATCATATTCTTGGAGACTCCCATTGATATGCGGATAAGAATGAAAACTCAACACATCAAAATAAGCACCTGCTTTCAACGGGTATTCAGGAGTTACACTTCCGTCAACTGGGTTATCTGTTTTTCTCATCATCGCATCAAGGAAACTTGGATAGCCCAAACCACCGACGGAGATATAAGAATCGGGATCATAAGTTTTGATGACTTCCCAACTAATGCGCATCAATCGATTATAATATTCAATTGGAGCGCCCCACTGCATATCACAAACTTCAGGATCAGTATCCCACCAACTTCCATTAGGGTCACCAGGTTCTCTCCAACCAATTCCTCCTGGTTTAAAATCTAAATCGGGTTCATTCCATATTTCCCAGTACTGTATATACGGGCCATAAAGTTGAACCATTTTGTAAAGGAACAGTGCGTAATAATTGGAATCGTTAACAGGTGTTCCGTCCGTTCCATCATCCCAAATAGGAGCATACAAATTTTTGAAAACTCTCGTTTTATCAAAATGGGTAGGACAATTAAAAGCAGTGTCTCGATGTTCATCAGAGGCATAGCCAATAAATAAAGTGTGGTTTTTTAAACCCAAATTGTCATAATGAACATAAGCTGGGATATTTACATTATATCCATACTCCTCTAAATAATGTTCGAACAATCCTGGACGGAGAGCGGTAGCACCAATACCTTCCATATTGGTAATAGGATTTCCAATAGCCAGATCACCTAATTGATAATCTTGCCAACCAAAATAATAACCTAGATTGGTGCCATATTCAAAGTGTCCCGTGTTGGGCGTAACTTGATTGTTAGCAGTATAGCCAGGACCATTTTGTGCATTGGAAAAATGAAGAGATAAGTGAACTACTAAAATGAGTAGCCACACTCGAAGGGTAGACTTCTTGTGATACATAATAAGTTTCGGTTTGTGGGATGCTGGGATTACAACATTCCTCAGTGAAAAAACGATTGATTATTAGGAGGGGTAAACCACCTATTGTTTACGGAATCTCTAATATAAAATGACAGTTTACCCAAACCAGCGAGATGAGGAAGTAAACTCGTTTTTATTAACGTGAATCTTTTGTTATGTATGTGATAAATTGCTTATGGTACAATAGATAAGTCTATTGTAGGAATGAAAGGTTGCATTGAAATTTTAGGAAAGGTTAGGTGTAGTAGAAGGGAATGAGTTAAGTTAATTTAGGTTTTTTCTTCTACTATTTTGGAGTTATTATAGTCTTAATAATATCAAATGTAATTAAACTTTTTTTGAAAGTCAATAAAATATATGGAAAAGAAGATATTTTTATTTTCATAAATTATTGATTGTCAGTTATGTAGAGTGGGTTGTTGGATAAGAGTATCTCTAATTTAGATGATAACCTAAACCAATTCTTAAGATTCGTTCCCCCAAGATATCGAAATCAAAACCTCCTTGAGTTTGTTGATTGACGGTCAATACAGGATTTTCTACCTTTTGGAAATCTACTCCCAAATTCCCTCCAATAAAAGAAGTATTAATATCTAAATACCACTTTTCTGAAAAATGATATTGACCTCTTAAAAATAATGCGGCATTAATTCCTGCTATCCAATGAGTCATAGGAAAAGTGGTGGAAACTTTGGTATTTGTTTTTTCCAATAAATAATAAGCCTTGAGGGCAGGGGAGATGTAAAATCTAAATTTATTATTTGACGATGTTTTAATTTTAATTCCTCCTTCCATTCTAAGATGCACATCTATGTGGTCTAATGTAAGTGTATTGTTTGTATTTGATTTTTGAAAGAGGGCCAAACCAATTTCGTATTCCCAAAATGTGTTTTCTTTTTCGGTTCTATATGCCAAGGTAAATTGCTCAAAGTCAAAAGCACTACTTTCTTGAAATATAGAAGGTACCAAATACCTTTCTGAATTTAGATATACGAAATTGGAATAAATTTTTAGACTTTTGGTTTGGCTGAATGCGGTGAAGGTACAGCAGATGAAAAATGATAAAAGGAAAGACTTCATATTTTGTATTGTGTGATGATAGTTTTTTGAAAATGAAAATGTTTTGTTATAATACTTTAAAGTGAAAATTAATACAAAATTTTGACTTGTATGAATTTTATGTTTCAATTAAATAGAATAACGCTTGATTTTTTAACCTTCTTAGCTTTATTAACAAATCAAATAAAAAAAAGGGAGCAAAGGAAAGAACAGACCCAAACCTTCCTTCGGACTATTCTTTGAAACCCCTTGCGCCCCTGTGATAGGTTAGCTCTTAATGTAAATTAGTAAGCACCTAAATCTGATATTGATTCAGGCACTTACCTTTTGCAAAACAAATTTCTTACGGTTCTCTTTTGATTTTGACTAGCGTCTTTTCCCCAAGACGAACTTAAAGTTCGCCTTGGGGTTTAATTCTTCGCTTTCAAAAAAAAGTTAGAGGCGAACTTTAAGTTCGACTCTAACGAGGAAAAGTCCATTCACTTATTCCATAAAGATCATCTTTTGTACACGGTCTGCTGACGATGTTTGAAGACGGAAATAGTAAATACCAGGATGTGGTAAATCGTCTGATTGCACTTCAATCATATTCTCTCCTGCGGAAAAATTACGATCAATTTGATGAACGACTTTTCCTTGTACATCAAAAACTTCTATTTTAACTTGGTCTTCTACTGGGAGATAGAAGATGATATTAGTTTTTTCTGAAAAAGGATTCGGTCGATTTTGAAGGACTTCAAATTCAGACGGAATGGTGTTTTTGGGAGTCTCGGACATAAAAGGTTTAAGATAGATTCCTTTAGGAGATCCGTCGGAAGTATAAGCATTCGGAAGCGTCGTAGCTTCAGTAATTCCAAAAAGTTGTTGGACAGGATAGGAGGTAGCAGCTAATCCTTTAAAGTAAATACGGAAAAGTATTGTTTCGTCTTCCAATGTTTTTCCTTTTGCGTTACCAGCTTTATCGTACCAAACTAGTTTAAGGATTCCATTTTCTAACAGTTTATTTCCGTGAATAACTTGGATGGCATCAGATTCGATTTTTTCAAATTCAATTTGATTTTTATCAAAAACTAAATCAAATTGGAAAGCACTCATCTGCGTAAAGTCCTTAGCCATAAATTCGAGGTAAGCCGAACCATCTTTGATGTTAATTTTTTTATCAACAAAGAATTCAAAGCGTTCAGAAGAAGAACGAAGATCACCTGTACTAACTGTTCCCAATGAATCATTAGGAATAGCAGAGTCTGTCACATCACCTATTTTAATCGCTACAAAATCTTGGTCAGGCATATTACTTGTTGCATTCGTCAAGGTAATACTATCAGGGAATCCTGTTCCCGCCCAAGGATCAGTAGGATCAGTAAATACATGATCAGCAGGTACAAATCTCCATGATTCATTTCCTGGGAAGATGCTATCATTTCCAACAATCACTTGCTGCGCCAAATACAAATCAAAAGCGGAGACTTGTCCAGAAGCATTGATATCTGCTGCAATAATTTTATAAGGAGAAGATAAAGTTGCATTTCCGACTATATGTTGTTGGATAACAGCAAGGTCGAATGAAGTCACCCCGTTGACATGGTTAATATCTTTACGAGGTTTGATGATAAAATTACTTCCAGAAGCATAAGGAGTAAACTCATAAACACCACTATTGTTAGTTTCTGTTTCTAAATTGCCTTGATTAAATACCTCTACATATTCAATTGGCAAGCCAGTTTCGCTAGCGATAAGTCCTGAGACGACCACACCTGCTGAAGAACAAACTTGAGAATTGTTTATATTAAACGGTACTTGTATCACACTGCCATTATCTAACATGATAAATTCGGTAGGTGTTACAGCGTTGTCTATAACAATATCCACACATTCACTAGGGTCACCTTTGATTAAAACATTGACATAGTAAAGCGCAGTTCCATCAACTATCGAAACTGGCGCGCCACTACTCAACCAAACGACTGAAACACTTTCAGGGGAAACATTGGTAGTAGGCGGATTAACATTCATGATATTTATATCAAAAGAATCAATACTTACAAATTCTGCTATAGTCGTATCCACAATGCTAATAGCATGTTGGAAAGAAACAATATTTTCAAAGCCTTCCACAAACAACGCAATCTGAACGATTGTTCCTGCATTGCCAGAAGCAGAACCCATAGACATCAAAACGTCATTGTTTTGACCAGCTGAAATATTTTGACAAAAAGTATTTTGACCACATGAATTAGCTGCACTTAAACAAGCGAGATAAGTTCCTGCTGCTGCATAAGTATGCGATGGATTGGCTCCAAGTCCAGTATTACCATCTCCAAAATCCCATGCCCAAGAGGTAGGATCACCACTCGTTAAATCTGTAAATGTAACAGTAGTACCATTAATTGTTTTAGAAAAATCAGTTACTGGTACAGTTCCACTTCCTCCTCCAATGCTTACTGTCTCCGTCGCAGAACAAGCGTTAGAATCATAAATGGTAACCGTATAATCACCAATTGCTAATCCAGTTGCTGTAGCAGCGCCAATTCCTACAGACCAAATGTAAGAGTAGGGTGGTGCGCCTCCAACAGCCGAAGCAGTTGCTGCTCCATCTGCTGCTGCTGCTGCTGTACAAGAAACATCGGTTTGTGTTAATATCTGACTGACTAAAGGAGTCGGTTGATTAACGGTCGTTGAAGTAGTGGCAGTATCGCCATTCGCATCAGTAACCGTCACGGTATAAGTTCCTGCAGGTATATTGTTAAGGTCAGCAGTAGTTTGACCAGTATTCCAACTATAGGAAAAACTAGGTGCTCCATCTTGTACGGTAGTTAATACATTTCCATCACTCAAGCCATTACAAGAAACATGAGTTTCTGTAGCTGAAATAATTGGTGGAATAGTAGGTGGAGGGCCATTGGTGGTGAATTGACCAGTGATTTCAGTTTCCCAAGAAATAGTTTTCCAACAATCTCCAGTTCCGCTACATCCGCCACTTCCGTCCCATCCTAAAAATACTTCTCCCGGGTTAGGTTTGGGTACCAATTTAATCAAAGAACCACTTTGTACACAATACGTGCAAGTACTGTTACAGTTGTCAGTAGGTGCAGATGGATTATTATATTCGATGTCAATAGAACCATATCCAGTGACATTAATCTTTAATTCGTGTTGTCCATTTGTACAGCCTTGTTGCGGAGGGGGAGGAGGAGTCACTGTGATAGTGAAACTACAATTTTGGCTATTGCCACAATTATCTGAAACAGAATAGGCGATAGTATGCTCACCAATTGGGAAGCTACTTCCATTTCCTGCACCAGTAGTTTGGGAAACAGTTATCGCTCCATTGGTACAGTTTGTACTAGCTGCAGGATTGTTCCAAGTAACTGTTTGGCTTGATCCGTTAGTTGATTCAACTGTAATATCTACTGGGCAACTAACTGCAAAAGATTGATTGGTTTGGCTTAAAAATATGGGTGCACCTGAAAGCGCAATGTTCTGACTAGTGATAAATGTCTTTTGGTTGGTCTCCGCAAAATCCCATTCCAATTTTTCTAAATTAGTTAAATTAAAGGAAGCTGGAAAACTATAATTGGCACTAGCAAATTCAGAATTGTCTAGTGTTGTAACTGCCCAAAGTACATATGTAAATTGATTGTTATCATCTCTAAACGCAGCACCATCTATTTCAGGGGGAAGGTTCATGGCAGCCGTCTGAACAAAGTCATATGTTTTTTCATAGAGTTGGTCAGATACTGTTTTGTAAGCAATTCCTCCATTGGTTCGGACGACAGTAGAGTAGGTTTGTCCTACCAAATCTTCGTAGAGTCCAGTGACATTGAAAGGGTGAGTCGCATTGGCATAACTTGTTTTTTCACCTAAGTCATAGACATAAAATTGGTTGACTCCTTCTCGTTGTAAAAGAACAGGAAGCTTAATCATGTAATTGGATTGCGCCGCTTCAGAACCAATATAATCACCAATTTGTTTTCTTGGAATATTGGATTCAGTCATGATGACTTCCTTGGTTGGATAAGTTGTTCCATAACCATAATTGGACAATACTGTTTCAAAATTATCTTTTTCTCTTTTGATACCAGCAATCGCCATATCGGTATTTCGTATCGGATCTAAAACATTAGTTTGAGGATTGTAAACCAATAAACTTCCATTGATATGTGGGTAAGAGTGAAAACTCAAACAATCAAAATACGCACCACCTAACAATGGATATTCAGCAGTCACCGAACCATCGACAGGGTTATCTGTATTTCTCATCATCGCATCTAAGAAACTTGGAAACCCTAAACCACCCACTGCAACATAAGAACCTGGATCATAGGTTTTGATAACTTCCCAACTGATACGCATCATTCGATTATAGTATTCGATAGGGGCACCAAATTGAATATCACAGTTTTCAGGATCATTATCCCACCAGTTTCCAGCAGGATCACCTGGAGGTCTCCAACCTTTTCCACCAGCACTAAAATCTAAATCAGGTTCATTAAAAATTTCCCAATACTTGACATATGGGCCATAGATTTGAATCAGTTCATACACCCATAAGGCGTAGTAGTTATCATCATTTACAGGAGTTCCGTTGGCACCATTATCCCAAATAGGAAGGTACATGTTTTTAAAAACTCTGGTTTGAGCTCCCGGATCATTAGGATCGCTATAAGGGTAAGGGCAATCAAAGGAAGTGTCTTTGTGTGCGTCAGAAGCATAGCCAATAAATAAAGTATTGTCGGACATGCCAAGCGCTTGATAATTCTGATAAGCAGGTAAGTTGATCGCATTTCCAAATTGTGCAGTAAAGTATTCAAAGAGTCCAGGTCGCATTGCAGTGGCACCTACTCCTGGTAATCCAGAAGCTTGACTACCTGCACCTAAGTCTCCTAATTGGCCATCCGTCCAACCGGGGTAGTATCCATTATTTGTTCCAAATTCGAATGGACCACTGTCTGGGATTACTTGGTCGTTGGCAGTATAGCCAGGTTGTGTAAAAGCATTGTTTTGCCCTAATAGGATTATAATAACAATGTATAAGCATTGTCGTAAAGTTAAGTACTTTGTGTTCATGACTACTTCGGTTTGTGGGATGTTGGGCTTTGCGCAACATTCCTCAGTTATAATAAATCGGTTTAAGTTAGGAATGAGTAATGAAAAAAGGGTTACTCATTCATTTTGTTCAACTCGGATGTAAATAGCTCACCTATTTATACGATCCGAATTGGAAAATAAATTGGGTTAGGTGTACTATTGGCCACTAGTACAACCTTTGGGATTTGTCCAACTATTTAATTTAGTTAACGGTTTGAGATTTTAAGTTATAGATTACTCTATCACGAAAATCGTAAATGCATTGTTACTGTTTTGGGGAGGTGGGAAAAGCCAACCCTTTTGTAACATAGTATTTACAGGTTTTGGAAATTTTGGTTATTTCTTTAAATGAGATAGAGGAGCTAGATAGAAATCTGGAGGGAAATTTCTACATATATATCTTATATATAAGTATAAGTAAAATATTAGATTAAGGTGAACTTTAAGATAGGAGTTTGGGATTACGGGAATGTAATTGTTCATGGTTATAAAGTTTGATTTTTAATAAAATCGTCCCGTGTGATGTGGTTGTTACTTCAGTTTTGATGCTGAATTGGTCTGTAATATATAAATTAATTTTTTTACGGAATAAGAATAGTCAATATTTTTATTGAAAAAAAAAGTAAAGGTTAAACTCATTAAAGGAAAAATGACCATCTATATTAGAATACTTTATAAGTAGGAGCAGGTTTATTTGATATTGTAAATATTTGTAAAGTGAATTTATTTATTTTAAAAATTTATTCGTTGCTCGATAGTATAGATAAGCTTCTACCAATAGTTTTTTGTCAAAAAATAGAGATTAATACAATATCCTTTTCAATAGAAATGTTTTAATATTAAATCTTACCTAACTATTATCTGAACTGGTAATTCTCAAATCTTTGATCTAAAAAGGCCCTTCAGAAATAATCCTACCTATAATTTTGTATTTTACACCTGTAATAGTGGAACATTCGGTTCCTATGAAACGTTTTTTTATAAGATGAAAAAATTACTAACACTACTCGTACTATTTATTTATTCATTTTCTATCGCAGCTCAGATAGAAAAAGAACCTTGTGGGGCAAAGGCTTATTCACCTGCTTATCTTGAATATCACCCAGAAGAAGAAGAGAAATTATCAGAATTAGATGCTAAGACCGAAGCGTGGATTGCGGAAAATCAAAATTCTGCTGCGACGAGAGAACTAATCACCATTCCTGTAGTTGTCCATTTAGTATATAGTGATGACAAGTATAACTTTTCAGATATTGAAATACAATCTCAGATAGATGGGTTAACTGCTGACTTTACTCAAAGCAATAGCAACCAAGATATTATTCCAGATGTATTTAAAGATCGTGCTGCCAATGTTGAAATAGAATTTTGTTTGGCAACGGTGGCTCCTGATTTTAGTAAGACGAATGGAATCCAAAGAAGAAAAAATACTTCAATTGAAGATATAGGGACAGACAAAAAGTTTGGGGTCAAAAGAACAATTTGTTATACCAATGAAGGAGGATTTGATGCATGGGACCCAAATCAATATTTAAATATTTGGGTAGCTGAAATGGAAAGTATTTTAGGAGAGGGAATTTTTCCTGGCATGGCGCGTGTTCCTGAGGAAGATGGAGTTTTTATAGATGTTGAAGCATTTGGATTTTTCTGTTCTGATGAGACTAACTTTTTTCTAGGAAGAACATTGACTCATGAGGTAGGACATTATTTTAATTTAAAACATATTTTTGGCGATGTAGAAAATTGTAATCATGACGATGGCGTAGCAGATACACCATTGCAAAGCATGCGAAATATAGGTTGTATTTCAGAGTTGAAACCCAATACCTGTGACTCTGGCGAAGTCTATGAAATGACTGTAAACTTTATGGACTATGTAGATGACGAATGTATGGCGATGTTTACGGAAGGACAAAAAATTAGAATGCTTGCTGCCTTAAATACTACTCGAAGTGGTTTGAAAAATTCAATAGGATGCAGTTTAACTAATCCTAGTACCACAACTTTAGTTCCTGAAAAGATAACTGCTTTTCCAAATCCTGCTAGTAATTGTGTTCATATAGATTTAGGAATTGATGCAGATTTTCAGGTAGAAATTTCATTAATGAACGCTGCGGGGCAAAGAGTACTTTCAGAAAGTGTATATGTAAAAGACCTTCGTTCCTTTGATGTCTCTAAATTTCCAAATGGAGTTTATTTCCTTTTGGTAGAAAATGGCAGCAATTTTGCATCAGAAAAAATTATAATAAGTAAATAAGAGTTCTATCAACTTTTTTTATTTGTTATGTAAATAACTAACGCAAGCCCGTCCGTCACATACGAATACACACGCAATGTTTTTTGATATATGACGGACGATTTGCGATAGCTTACCATCTCCACCTTACCTTAATTTTCTACTTTCTTTTTGTTTAAAAAAATACAACCACTCATAGACGAATCCATAAGTGGTTGAATACCAACTCTTAAGCTTTATTCTTTTAAGCATCCTCTAAAATGATACTAAATTCTTCTATGATTAAATCAACGATATCATCATCGATTGTTCTTAGTTTAATTTGAAAATTTCCAGTCACTTTATATAAGGGCCCTTTAAAAGGGCTTAAGGAGTAATTTGTACCTGCCGGATCAGGAATCTTTTCAAAATTAGTAATTTCGATCTTATTAAAAGAAGTGCCATAAACTACATCATGACTAATTCCATTAATTTTTCGGGCACCTATATTTAAAGAATAAAACCATCTTCCTAAATCATCATCTGGAGGAATATTTAAAGGTCCATCATATATATCAAAAGTTCCTATTTTTATGATGTCCTCAAGAATGCTATCATCCTCTCGTCTAATCGCAAGAGTAATATAAGTGAGATAATATCCTTCATTATCTTGTTTGGTAAACTCCGTTCCAAAGCGATCATGGTGATTATTTATAGGAGCATTTTTTTCAAATAGACCGATATGATTAATTTCGAACGGTTCTCCATTATAGGTTCCTTTCATAAAATAATCGTTTCCATCGGGATTCGTAGCAATGATAGTTGGGTTGGTACTTTCGAAAGATTCGTCTGTACAAGCGTTGATGGAAATAAAAAGTATTAATATAAAAATTGATTTTATCGTATTCATGATTCTTTTTTTTCGATTAAAAATATCTACTAAGATTAACTCCAAACTGAATTGGAACATTTGATTTTCTTCGCTCTGCAATATTATCTTTGATTAGTTTGTTTAACCTTTTTGAGGCACTGAATCCTAATTCTAAATTATTGAAACGATAAGATAAATTAAGCGTACCTTCTATTTGGAATCTGTTAATTGCTGCCCATACATTGGTATATTCAGTCTGACCAAAACTCTGAGTACCACCACTGAAACTGGTTATTGTTGAGCTTCTATATCCATTGAATTTACTATAAGAGGCGTAAGATAATCTAGTTCCTAAGGCTGCCTTTAAGCGATCTCTTTTTATATAATATTCTGTGGATATAAAAGAACTAACTAAATAATCTAAATCTTTTTCTCTAATATGTTCTTCTGGAAAAAGCCCATTGATAGTGTAGATGGAATCTTGAGAAAGGGAATATCCATCGGTCACTGAAATTCCTAAATTATATTTGATTCCACTATTTCGAGTCAGATTTACAATTCTTCCAAGGTCAAATGAAGTTGTATATATCTTGTTAGGACTTGCAGCAAACAATACTCTTGCGAAAAATACATTTTGTCTACTATATATTGAGCTTTCATCTAAAATGGCTAGTGGGTATTCAAGAGTTGGAATTAAGTCTAATTCAGCAGTATCACTTGGTAAAGGTGATAGAATAGCAATTTTTGAATTCAATCTAAGTTCATCTTTAACTTCCAAGTTGCTAAAACGTACTCCTTTGTTTTCTACCGAGTTAGTTTTGTTAATTGTCTGATTATCAGTAGTTAAGGAGAGGTTCGAGCTTCCGTTAGTAGTTGAGTTGTTCGATGAAATAGTATTGTTATTAAAAATAGATTCCTGAGTGATAGATTTTTTAAAAATTGAATTTTTATTTTTTATTCCTGAATGCTTTGAGTTTTTTAGTATCTCAGAGGTGGAGTTGTTCAAGTTTTTATTCAAAGAGAAATCATTTTTCGATAGAGTAGAGGTCGCATCATTTTCAGTAGTTGCTATGATTGAATTTTCATTGTTAGAAGAATTCATTTCGTTAGTTATAACAGTAGGAACAATTGCTCCATGTTGTGTGTTTTTAGTTTTAGCTTCTAATGACTGTGTATTGTTATTTGTTGTTAAGCCAGAAGTATTGTTGTATTGGAAATAGATGACACTTGAAATCGTCACCATCAATAATGCAAGTAGAATAGGAAAGAAATAATTGGATTTATTCCATGTTGCTAATTGAGTAGAATTTGTTTTTTGAAATTCTTCCCACATTTGATCCTCTTCCTCGTAAGGAATCGAATCAACCTCTTTCCTGATATATTCAGTTAATTTATCTCGATGTCTCATATCAGATTCGGTTTTTTCAAAAGTTCTAAAATTTGTTTTTTTCCTTGGTTGATGTGCCAGCTAGTAGTATTGGTACTAATCTTTAAATGCGCTGCTATTTCCTTATGTGACCAACCTTCAAAAATGAAGAGATTAAAAATCACTTTGGTTTGAGGTGGGAAATGTTGAATCATATCCAACAGTTCTTCTCTAATCATATTGAATTCTGCATCGTTTTGAACGGCTTGATGATGGTGAGTATTATCGTCCATATTTTCAAAGACAATTTTTCTACTTCTAACATGATCAATACATTTATTCACAATGATTTTTTTGATTAGAGAATATCTCCCTTTTTCGTCCACCTTATTTTTGTTTTCAAAATTAAAGTAACGTAGCATGGCATCATTGAAAACTTCCTTGGCATCTTCTTTTGAGTTGCAATACCTCATACAGGTTCCAAAAAATGCCCTAAAAGCATTTTTATAGATTTCCTCTTGATGGTATTTCTTTTTTCTAAAAAGCATGAGTAATGATGATTTTGTTTAAACCATGGTTGTAAATGGATCCGTTTTGATTTACACTTACTAATACGGGATGTTAGATGGGTATCTTGGGTAGGATTTTAAAATAAATATAAGAAAAAAAGGAAAAAGAAGAGTAACTGATTGGGAATCAGTTCATTGAGGCTTAATATTTTTTTGAAAAAAGGCTGGAGAGGTTCGATATATTTTGAATATCGAACAAAGAGTTTTGAATATCGAACTTTGCCCTCAAACTCAAAGGGTTCCATGGTTCGATATTCGAAATTCTTTGTTCAAGATTCGATATTCAATTTTCCTACGATCTATAATTCAAGAAGCTTCCATAAATCAATCCACCACCAACAATATCGTCCCCTTCATAGAAAACGGCAGATTGGCCGGGAGCCACTCCTTTTACATTTGCTAAAAATTCAACTTCGATATTATTACCAGCATTTTTCAAAGTCGCCAAAGTCCCTGGATCATTATATCGAATTTGAGTAGTAGTTTCTAATCCATCAGGAATTTGAGCATACTTTTGTAAATTCAATTGAGCAACCGTCATTCCATTTCTAAGTAAATCTTCTACACGTCCCAAAACAACCGTATTGGTTTTAGGTTGGATTTCAGTAACATACATCGGTTCCCCCAATGCGATACCGAGTCCTTTACGTTGTCCAATGGTATAAAATGGATATCCTTTATGTTGCCCTAAAATATCACCTTTAGGCGTAACGAAATTTCCACCATCCACTCGTTCTTCCAATCCATCCACTCGACGTTTTAAGAAACCCCGATAATCATTATCAGGCACAAAACAGATTTCGTAACTCTCCGCCTTCTTCGACAAATCAGCATATCCCCAGTCAAAAGCCATTTGACGAACTTCAGGCTTAGTAAAAGGTCCTAACGGAAAACGAGTCCGCTCCATACATTCTTGACTCAATCCCCAAAGGACATAAGATTGATCTTTGCGCTCATCCTTACTTTTAGTAATGAATCTACGTCCATCCTGTTCTTTGATTTTTGCATAATGACCCGTAGCGATGAATTCGCAGTCCAAAGCATCAGCACGCTTCAATAAAGCACTCCACTTGATATGCGTATTACACAAGACACATGGATTGGGTGTACGCCCTGCTATGTATTCCTCTACAAAATTATCGATGACATAATCTCCAAATTCTTCTCGGATGTCTACGATAAAATGATGAAAGCCCATATCAACGGCTACCTTTCTGGCATCGTTAATAGAGTCAAGACTACAACATCCAGTCTCCTTCGAGCTACCTCCAGAGTTGGCATAATCCCAAGTTTTCATAGTAATACCTATCACTTCATAACCTTGCTCATGCAACATCATAGCAGCGACTGTACTATCAATTCCGCCACTCATGGCTACTAATACTCTTCCGTTCTTACTCATTATATTATGTGTTCAGGTGTTCGTGTTTTAAGGTGTTCAAAAGTTTAGATGCTGTTAGATCTTCAGCACATGAATACTTTTCGACACGAACACACCATATTAATTAGCTTTTTTAAAAAATATGAAATACCTTTGAGGAAATTAATCCTTTCCTTTTATTCTAATCTCCCACAAATTAACTGCAAAAATACAAAATTAGAAGTGTTTTGGTTCAATATCTATGTGTATTAATGCGTTAGGGGTTGTAATTGTTTTCAACATTACAATACTTCATATTATTTAAAATAAAAAACAATTTAGTATTGCTATTAATAACCTCCTAAAATAGGACAAAAATTTTAGCATTAAAATCAAAAATCTATGACCATGAGAACCTTTGCAAAGTTTACATTATTGGCTTTTCTTTTCTTTACAGCATCAGCAACAACTCTTTCTGCTCAAGAAACAGAATATGGAAAAGCGTCTTATTACTCTGATTCCTTCCAAGGAAGTACTACTGCCAGTGGAGATATTTATAACAAGAGTCAAATGACGGGTGCACACAAGACTTTACCTTTTGGAACAAAAGTGAGAGTGACTCGATTGGATAATAAAAAATCTGTAGTCGTTACTATTAATGATAGAGGACCTTTTATCAAAGGAAGAATCGTTGAAGTTTCAAGTTCTGCCGCTAAGAAAATCGGTTTAACAATTGACGGAGTGACGGAAGTGACTTTGGATATCTTAGAGAAAGGTGGTAAGACAATAGCTAAAGCGACAGCTCCTGCAGTAACAAAAGGACCTGAAGAGTACGATGCTATCGTTAAGAAAACGAATACTAAAAAAGCAGTTGAAGAAAAGGTAAAAGCAAGCAAAACCAGAGCAAATAATAGCAAATCAAAAGTTGCTACTGCTGCAAAAGGAAAAGCTGCTGCTGCTAAAGTTGCTCCTAAAGCAAAGGCTGCATCTAAAGGTGAGTTAACTGCAAAAGGAAAAGCAGAACCTAAAAAAGAAGCGAAAGAAGCGAAGTCAACAATGGGAATGCGTACTGACAATAATTTCAGTGAGTATGATTTGTACCGAATTACTTTAGAGCGTCCTATCAAAACTGGTTTTGGAGTTCAAGTAGCTAACATGACAGACTACGAAAACACAATGAAGAAAGTAGCTGAATTGGAAGGTAAGTGGTTTAAAAACATTCTATTGAGCATTGAAAAAGGTGCTGATGGAAAACCATTGTACAAAATCATCTTGGGACACTACGAGACTCGTGACCAAGCGAACCGTTATAAGAAAGACTTGAAAAAGAATAAAAAAATCGATGGCTTTGTTGTTGATTTGGAAGGATTGAAATAATCGTTTTCTTTTTTCTGAAAAATAAAATCCCGAATTTTCGTAATGAAAGTTCGGGATTTTTTATTGAGGGGTTGACTTCGGGTCAAGCCCTCAATTTATTTTATTTTAAGTATTAAATAGCCAACCAATAGATTGTAGTTATTTCTTCTCTGTAGCAATATTAGCAATTGCCACTAACTGTTGACTCCAATTACCAAATGGTGGTAATCCTTTAGTCCGCTTACTTTGAATTGCTTTACTACTTGTCCGAGAGGCAGGATTTTTGGAATTTCTTCCATGCATGATGGTATACCCAACTACATTTCCTTTTTTATCTGTCTCGATTGCGGTTACCACTGCGATATGCATGATAGCTCCTTTCGAACTATGGTTATTCTTTCTATCGGTCAACATGTCAATGTTGATATTTGTAAATGTCTTGTTGGATTTTCCATAAAACAATACGGAACCAGGTCGAATAGCATTGCGAGAAGCCACGGCATCCTCTACAATAAGCAAGTTATTATTTCTATAAAACCAATCTGCAATTTGACGACTACTGCGCATTTTTTTAGGAGACGGGTATTGATATTCTGCTCCAGCTAGAGCAGGTAATCTTTCTTGCAAACTATCTTTTATTTGATGAAAAATACCAGAGCAATCTTGCATCAAGCTCCGATTGTAAGCTAGTTTTTTATCTTCTAAATTTTCAGAGATAGCGGTCAGTATTTTACCTATCTTTTTATCACTGATGCCCATTTTTGTTCTTTCCAATTTTTCTCTAGTTATAGGTTTTGGTTTTATTGGATTGATATTTTCAACAGGCTTTTTTGGTACTTTTGGTTTGATAACTTTTTTAACTTCAACCTTTTTTGGAGGAGTACTTTTTTCTATTGGTGATAGGGGAGGTATCTCTGCAATTCCTTTAGGCGTAAATATATCTGGGGGAGTGGAGTTATTCCACATGAAATACCCGATACATAAACCAATCACTAAGATTATGATATATGTTACGACTTGCAGCCAATTGTTTTTTTTCATTTTAATATTGTTACTAAGTTTACTTTTTAAGTATAAATTTTTGAATTACGAAGTACAATTTTCTTTCATTATCGTAGTTTTTCTTTCCATAATAAAATGCTCCCTTCGATTTATCAGGTGTACTCAATCTGGTTCCAATATAGGAAAATGTATGTTCATTGTTATTTTGGTCGGAAATTATAATCCTACAAGTAGGAATGGTCTGTGGGAATTCTTTCCAGATAGTTCCTCCTGCGGGTAATTCTGTTAATAGCATTGTTGTTTCATTGATGAATGAAGTGTCAGTGGATGTTTTTATAACAGTATTAGCGTCGTCCATATTCATGTTTGGCGAGGAATAAATTTCAATTTTTTTGATTTCTTTTATTTTAAAATACGCTAAGATGTTTTGTGAAAAACAATTGCTTGAAATAAAAAGTAGAATAGTGAGGAGTATGATTTTCATAATTCATTTTTTGAGAATGGATAGCTGATGTGTGAAAAATAATTGGTGTCGGCTAAAGCCAACACTACTTATGATACCGATATAATTTTATTCAAAACAAATTCCTCAAATTTTTCGAGAGATTCAGGAATTGATTTCCTACCAAAACCTATTCTAAAATAACCGGGATAGTCGTAAATCCCTCCAGGTAATAACAATACCTTTGCTTCTTTTAGAACGCTTTCAGCAAATGCCATATCATCCGTACTGAAATGCATTTTTATAAAAGCGATTGGTCCTGCATTAGGTTTGTACCAAGAAAACAAATCAGCATATTTTTCAAAAAAGCGATCGTAGTGAGGTAAGTTATTATGAACAATTTCTAAGTTTCGTTTTAAAATAGTTTGTCTATTTCTAAGGGCAACACCTGCTAAAAATTCACTCGGTCCTGCATTACAAATCGTGGTGTATTCTTTTAGGATAGCGACCTTTTCTAAAATCGTTTTATTCTTTGTAGCCAACCAACCAATTCTTAATCCTGGCAGACCATATGACTTTGACATCACACCTACGGAAACGCCATTTTCGTAAACATCTGCAAATGCAGGAATTGCATACTCCCGACTATGTTCTAATTCTCGATAGACTTCATCACAAAAGATGATAACATTGTTCGCACGTGCTATCTCAACAATAGCAAGTTGTTCTTCTTTTGAAAAATGAAAACCAGTAGGATTGTGTGGCGTATTTAAAAAGATGATTTTGGTTTTATCCGTTATCATCTTTTTTAATTCATCTAGATCAAAAGTCGGTTGATTATTTTTATATCTAACTGTCCAATTCAAAACCTTACAACCGATGCTTTCAGGTACAGATTGTAAAGACTGATAACAAGGTGATTGCACAATGACTTCATCTTCTGGATTTAGATTAGCTTGCGCAAATAAGAAAATAGGTTCTTGTGCACCAGTGCAGACCATCAAATCATCTACATTGATATTAGTGTAAATATTGGCAATATCTCGTCTTAATTCAGGATGACCTTTAGTCTCTGTATAGCCTAGCCATTGGTTGTGAAATTTGTCTTGAGCTCCTTCTTCCATGGCTAATAAATCGCCAATAGTCATCGCTTCGCAATCCGAATTACAAAGGGAATATTTTGCAGAAAATTCATAGTCCGTATAGTATCTTTCGAGTTTGAATGGTTTGATTGTCATTGTGGAGTTTTTTATATGTTGCCTTGAAATGGTTACACAATTTTCAATTTTAAAAGTAGTAAATTAATTGTTAGCAAATTTAAATTTAGACCAATTCTTTAATTTAAATTCCCATAAATAGGAGAGAGGTATATATTCTATTTATGGAATAGTTCATTCTATGAACAGGTTATGGTCAAAGATTACTTACTAAAACCCTAAATCTGTGATTATGTACTTCACTGATTTGTAAAGAAGTATTTTTGAAACAAAAAAATTACAAGATTGTGGAGTTGGGATAGTTTCTGTTTCTGTGAAAAAAATAACGAGAGGAATGTATGCTTTTACTTTGTTAGGTAATGGTAAAGTAGAGGATGCGAAGAAGATGATTTTGACAAAATAATAAATTAAAATAACAATAGAATTGCTTTATGCAATCCTATTGTTCCAATTTAATCGACTCATTTATTTTATAGAAACTTTAGTTATTGATAACTTTTTACAAATCGTCTATTTTGAGTTTAATAGAATCTCAATGGCAATATCTACTGTTAGTATTCTTTCTCTTGACTCTATATTCCTGCAAAATAATATTCTTACGATCTTTGTTCAAAGGAATTATATTACATGATTCATCATCTATGGATGCATTGGTTTTGCTAGGAGGAACCCCATACTTTTTAGTGAATAATCGAGAAAAATAACTAGGATCTTTAAAGCCTACTTCATAAGCGACTTCCGAAACATTCAGGTCTGTGGTTTCTAAAATAGACTTTGCTTTTTTAAGTTTTATAGAGCGAACGTAAATTGAAGTAGAAAGTCCCGTATTCGCTTTTATTTTATTATGCAACTGTGATCGACTGATTCCAATGGCACGACAGAGTTCTGGAATTCCAAAAGTATCGTCTGCTATATTTTCAAGTATGACATCTTTAACTTTTTGGACAAATGAATTCCCTTTAACGTAAGAACTTTCATTAGGTGATAAAGACAAGGGCTGGGTATCTGATGGAGCAAAATTTTTATCACTAGGAATAGTAATTTCAAATGTCATGTCGGAACCTATTTCTTGTTTAATCTTTACCTTTCCTTTCATTAGTTTAACGAGTTCTCTAATCAAATCCATTCCTATATCTTTTCCAATATTTGAAAAAGAATTATTAGGTAAACTTGGACCGACTTGAGGTGTCCCGTTAAAAAACTGCTGAGCTATATTCATATTGTTCATCGGGTTATTATTTTACTTAGTAACGGACAAATAATAAGTTGCCGATTTAGACGAAATTATTTTGTTCTTAGTTTTTCTTTAAAAGAAAGAGTATTGTTAATACTATGACTAATTTTTAAAGGGAAAATAAGGACAAAAGAAGCCGTCCAAATCGGTAAATTATTGTTTGATCGTTATTTAATTACTATTTTTTCTACTAATCGCTTTTGAGGTGTTTGAATCACTACATAAAATAATCCATTCAACCCACGGTCATTCGTGAATCCAATTTGATGTGTTCCCGCTGCTCTTTGTTGTGTTGGAAGAATGGTCTGTATTGGTCTTCCCATTTGGTCAATGAGTTGAATCGATACTTTTTGATTTTCAGGTAAATAAAAATGTAATTGTGTTTCGTATTCAAAAGGATTGGGAAAGACCTGAAAACTTAGCTCTTTTATAGTGGTGTGAGGGGATTCAATTGCTGTATCTGTAGAATTGGATTGATGATTCGATTCTTCTTTTTTTGTTTCCTCAATAAATGCAAGTTCATTGTTATTGGATGAAATCAGAAAACTTGTGGTATCATTAGGAGTAGCACATTCCACCAGACCTATCTGAGCAATAAAATCACTGCCTTCTATCACATGAAAACCCGGCTTCATCACAATAACTTCACTAGCTGTACACTCCACTACTCCCGAAGTATCAATAAAAATACTATCGAAAGTAAGCAGCTCTCCCGTAATAATCAACGTACCAAAAAGCGTATCTTGACTCAGTCCTAAAGAATCGCTACAAGCAAATTCATGTATCGCTCCACAATCGCCATTAATGGCAGTTCCATGGATAGACCAACCTCTTGCCACTAACTCATCTCTGGCACGAGCAGCAATCAAATCATAATCTACATTCGGACCACCAACTGGAATATTTTCTAAATCGGGATTACTAAAGTTCCATCCAAGAATGGTGGAAGACCAGGTCTGGCAGTCAAAGGCAGTCGCACTATTGAACGTGCTACTAAAACTAGCATTGGGATTAAATTTCCAATTCCCTAAAGATTGATTGAAAGCATCATTTCCTGAAAACATTTCTCGAAATTCAGTTACCTTACTTACATCCCAAAACCCAATGGGTTGATTAAAACTATCGGCATTTTCAAACGTACTTCTCATACTCGTGACCTTACTGACATCCCAATCGCTGATATCTTGATTAAAAGAAGCTGCGCTGTTAAACATTTCTTTCATACTTGTTATTTGACTTACATCCCAAATACCAATGGGCTGATTAAAGTCATCAGCATTTCTAAAAGTATTATTCATCCCAGTTACCTTACTCACATTCCATCCGCTAATATTTTGATTAAAGCGTTCCGCACCTTCAAACATAGAATTCATCCCTGTTACTTTACTTACGACCCAACTACTGATATCTTGGTTAAAATTAGTAGCTCCCTGAAACAGTCGGAACATGTCTACAATATTAGAGACATTCCAGTTTCCTATGTCACTATCAAAATTAGAGGCAAACCGAAAGGTGCTATTCATACTGGTCACTTGCGAAAGGTTAGGAGCGTCTATTGCAGAAAAGGAAACACCATCCCAATCCTTAAAAGATTCAAACATACTTTCCCAGAGAATCTGACCCCATTGCGTCACGTCCAATAATTTGGCTACGGGGTAGCCTCTGAAGTGTGGAAATTGTCGGGTGATTTCTAATTGATAAGTACCAGCGTCCACAAAGTTGGTAGTGAAATCTCCATCGGCATTGGTGTGCGTACCAGTTATCTCAACTGTTGGATTGGATAAAAGCGTCCATTTATAATCAAAATCATAAATACCACTTTGCAGCGGAATCGTAAGGACATCATTGGCGTCTACATCCCAAGTCGTAATAAAGAATTCTGGCTCCGGACAGTCACCATTATTACACACGATTACATTAGCTTCCCAACCACAAGTATTTACCACGCCACTAAATCGGGAAGCAAAAGTAAGACTACCATTCGTAGAGGTGAACGTAATGGAATTTCCAGAAAACATATCTGTCAATTCATCTCCATCTACAGAACTATTCCATAATAGCGGGTCTGAAGAAGTAGGATTACTTGCAGAGCCACTAGTAAGATTAGCAGAAACTGCGGCATCCCCATCAAAAATAGCTAACCAGTCAAAATTAGCATTGATTCTAAATTGAGTAAAAGTAACGGACACTTGTTGTCCCGCAGGTGCAGTCAGTGTAGTACGGGTAATACAATTACAATTGGGATAGTTTCCGGGATCACTACCACTAAGTGAAGAACAATCTCCACCGATACCTCCTTTCGTACCATCATTAGGGTCAGCGAAAATCTCGCCCCCCGTTACAGTAATTGTAGTTGTGTCCCCTGCTGTTTCAGATATGGTTTGAGCAATTGTTTGTAAGGAACTCGCTATAAGTAAGGCAATGGCAAATAAAGTTTTATGGATACTTAATCTTTTCATTTTTAGGGCTTTTAATATTAAAGAAATGCAATGTTGTTATAGCATTGTTATGGTTTTACAATGAAGTGTATTTTCTTCCTGAAAAATATCAATTCAATTTTTTCATTGTTAAACGATTTATAGGTTATTTATCAATTGATTTTTTTACAAAAAATTCATAACCAAATTCTATTACAAAGGTAGGGGCAAAGGAAAATTACTTGTAGAATGAATCCGACTATAATCATAAATTTTCCGACAACAACTGTAGTACAAAACCGACATTAGTGAGACATTTCCGACAGGAATGAATTTTCTATAACAATTACGACACCCTAATTTGTATTCTTTAAAAAAAGCATTACTTTTCAGTTAACCTCTTTATCTTATATTTTATTCCAAAGAAAAAACAATCAACCTCAGTGAAGCCTAACACACTATATACCAAAAGTGGACGAATCAATATTGCCTACCAAGTCTTTGGTTCGGGTGAAATAGATTTGGTTTATATTCCTGGATGGGTTTCGAATATAGACCTCATGTGGAGTTGTCCCGAACTAGTTTCTTTTCTAAAGGAATTGAGTAAAATTGCTAGGATAATTCTTTTTGATAAACGAGGAACTGGATTGTCGGATAGAATTGTAGAACTCTCTACACTCGAAGAACGGATGGATGATATTAGAGCAGTAATGGATGCCGTCGACTCAAAGAAAGCTATTCTATTTGGACATTCAGAAGGTGGTTCTGCTTCTGCATTATTTGCTGCTACTTATCCTAACAGAACAATTGCATTAATCACTTTTGGAGCATTTGCGAAGCGAAGGTACTCTCCTGATTATCCTTGGGCGCCAACAGATGAAGAACGTCAAGAGGTTTACGATATGATAGAAAATGACTGGGGAGGTGGAGATATGAATCTCTCTGACTTAGCACCTTCCAAAGCGAATGATAGAGTGTTCATGGAGTGGTTGGCTAATTATTTTCGTTCAGGTGCAAGTCCTAGTGCAGCATTAGTTTTGACTCGAATGAATACTCAAGTTGATATCATTGATATTCTATCTTCTATTAATGTCCCGACGCTCTTGATGCAACGAGTAAATGATATAGATGTAAAAATCGAAGAAGGAAGATTTATTGCAGAACGAATCAAAGGGTCTCGACTCATAGAATTTGATGGAGACGATCACTTATTTTGGGCAGGGAATACAGAAGAAGTTTTAGAGGAGATGATGACATTTATCAAAAATCTAAAACCAATTGATAATACAGAGCGACAGTTACTTGCCATTATGGTAGCAAAAGTTTCTCCTAGACTTATTCAAAATACAAATCAGTCACTTATCTCTATTGACTTCGAACAAGTGAATCACCAGTTGATAAAAAAATATAGAGGTAAACTCCATCAAACCAATGGCAATACTTGTATTGTTACTTTTGAAGGATCAGGTAAAGCATTGAATTGTTGTATTGATTTTCAGAACGCTATGGCAGCCATCAATTTGAATTTAAAAGCTGGTATTCATGTAGGAGAATGTTTAATCGTTGATAATAAAATTGTCGAAACTTCCGCTTTAAGCAAAACAAAACATATTCACAGTATTGCTACAACTAATCAGATTCTAGTATCTCAAACTGTAAAATATTTAATCTCCGAAGCCGGTTTGAAATTCTCTCAAGTAGATGCTAGTCAACATGTAGAAATACTGCCCCCTTTATTTGCAGTAGAGGATCAATATTCTGAAGCTCCAGTCCTCGCTATCAATAACATAGCCACTCAAAAACATGGTTCTTTACTTGACAATGTGTTACAATGTATTGATGAAAATTTAAGCGATGAGTCTTTTGGAGTTGAAATATTGTGTCGAGATATTGGAATTCAAGAACGACAATTACAACGTAAACTAAAAGCCATTACTAACAAATCTCCTAACCAATTAATTCGCTCCGTTCGATTGCATCGTGCTAAAGAATTACTACTCAAAAAAGATAAGAGTGTCGCAGATATTGCCTTCCAAACTGGTTTCTCTAATCCTTCCTATTTTTCTAGATGTTTCAAAAATGAATTCGATATTAGTCCATCAGAATTTTTACAATAAAGACGAAATACTAATTAAAATAACACTATGATTACATTTTGTAATTATTTTGTTATGGAGAATAAAAATTCTTTGTGAGGATAACGATAGAGTGGTATAGTAAAATTCCACATATAAAAATTTGTGTTTAAGTAAAAATGAGGACAAAAGAATCAGTTCTAGATGTTCAAGTTATTCTTTCATCGTTACTAAGGTATATGTTTTCATTTTGAGGTAGATTGAATTTTTCATGACGAAAGTATAGTGTTATCGTGTTTAATTTGGGTTCTGCTAAACCCCAAAAAAAAACTTATATTTGGGCAATGAAAAATGAATTATAAACAATTTAATTAACGCTCGAATATTATGAGAATTCTTCATACCGCAGATTGGCATATCGGTAAAATACTACACAAACATCCTTTGCAAGACGAACTTTCCTACTTCTTTGATTGGCTGATTGAGACCATTCAAACGAAAGAGATTGATGTATTGCTTGTTTCAGGCGACGTTTTTGATTTGGCAAATCCTGCCGTAAAAGATCGTAAATTATACTATCAATTTTTGAGTCGATTGGTGGGCATCGATATTCAAGTGATTATCACAGGTGGCAATCATGATTCGGTGGGCTTGCTTAATGCGCCACAGCAAATTCTGCAAGAACTCAACATTACTGTCGTCGGTGGAGCGACTGAAAATATAGCAGATGAGTTGATTGAAATAAAAAACAAAGAAGACGTGGTGGAATTGGTAGTTGCTGCTGTTCCTTTTTTAAGAGATAAGGATTTAAGAAATAAAGAAACAGATATTAAATACGACTCCAGAGTAGAAGCCATTCAAGAAGGTATCAAAAATCATTATGCACAATTAGCAGAAATATGCGAAGCGAAATATGCTCAACTTCCTGTCATTGCTATGGGACATTTATTTGCCAAGGGAGTGTTGACAAGTGATAGCGAAAGAGAAATTCAAATTGGAAATGCAGCAGTTGTGGAGTCTAGTATTTTTCCTCCAACATTTGATTATGTAGCATTGGGGCATATTCATCGCCCGCAGATAATTGGTAAGAAGGAACATATTCGGTATTCAGGTTCTCCGATTGCGTTGAGTTTTTCTGAGAAAAAAGATGAGAAAATAGTGTTGATTGTGGAGGTGGAAAATGGGAAAATAAAAACACCTGAAGTTTTGCCTGTTCCAAAAATAAGAGAACTTAAAAAATTCAAAGGGACGCTGGAAGCTGTGCAAAATGAATTGGAAAATTATGCGCCAAAATTTCCTTTAATTTCTTTTGTAGAAATCGAAATTGAAGAAGCGCAATTCAGTTCTTTAGTCTTGGTACAAGTGGAAGATTTAGTAGCGCAATTTGTGGACAACGAGCATTTTAAAATTTTGAAAAATCGAACTCATTTTACAGTCGATGGAAAAGATACTTCGGATTTATTTAAAGAAGGAACTCATATTGAAGATTTGAATCCAAGAGAAGTTTTTAAGAAAAAATTAGATTTGGAAACTCTTGAACCTGCCCAGAAAGAACTGCTCCTCAATGCATTTGTAGAGTTATTAGAAACTGTAGAACAATCCGAAGAACTATGAAAATTCTAAGAATAGATTTTAAAAATATCAATAATCTTAAAGGCGAGCATTCCATTAATTTTGATCAAATGCCATTATCCAATGCTGGTATCTTTGCTATCACTGGCCCAACAGGGGCGGGGAAATCTAGTATTTTGGATGTGATCACCTTGGCATTGTTTAATCGAATTCCTCGTTTTCGGAGAGCCATTAGTAAAGGCGAAATGGAAGGTTTAGGTTCGGTTATTACACATCATACTAAAGAGGCTTCTGCATCTATTACCTACGAAATAAAAGGAATAAAATATCAATCGGAATGGAAAGTTTCGAAAGCCCGAACGGGTAATTTGAAGGAGTATGAAATGTTCATTTATGATGCCACTGGAAAACCATTGGATGTCAAACGAAAAGATGTCCCTGCCAAAAACGAAGCCATTATCGGACTTCAATATGATCAATTTGTAAAATCAATTTTGCTTTCGCAAGGAGAGTTTTCTAAATTTCTCAAAGCAGATAAAAATGAAAGAGGGCAACTGTTAGAAAACATAACAGGGAGTTCTATTTATCGAAAAATAGGAAAAGCGGCGTTCGAGAAATGGAAAGAAGCTAAAGATGCAGTGAGTATCCAAAAACAAAATTTGGGTAACCTTCAAGTGCTTTCAGAAGAAGTTAGAAAGGAGATTGAAACGGAAATAAAAGCATCTGAAACTCAACAAGAAGCATTAGGTAAAACGTTGGAACAACTCGACACCCTCAAACAGATAAAAGTAAATTTACAAAAAATAAATAGTGGAATTGAACAGAAAGAAAAAGATACGATTCAACTAAAAAAGGATGAAGTAGATTTAAAAAATCAGTTAGGACGTTTGGAGTTACATGAAAAAATAACCCCAATTCAAGCCGACCTTGCTCGCTATAAATATGCAAAACAAAATGTTCAAGTTTTTCAAAAAAACATCACTCAATATCAAACAGATTTAGGCACAGCGGAATCC
>JAVCKV010208133.1:0-16541 GCA_032274145.1 Herpochondria borealis | reverse complement strand
AGAACGGAGGGGCAGGTCGTGGCAATGAAGGGGACAGCGTGCACGTGTGGCAGGGCGTAGTGTCGTCGCTTTTGCATTGTTTGAGTCTGCGCAGCGTCTCTACAGACCAACCCCAAAGGAAGAGGTAAAGGAGGGAAAAAAGGGAAAAAAAGAAGACAAGACGGGGGGAAATGGGTTTACTTGGAGGGTATACTCTGCTACCACCTTTGATGCCATCTTCAACGCCAACCCGGCGCAGCCCAGCCATCTTTCGTAGCGGCTGGTGGCCCAGAACAGCCTAAGGGCAAAAACCCGTAAAACTATCTGCACAGAGTGCCAGTGGCACTTACCGTATCCTCGATAATGCCGAATGCACTAACCTTTACCCCCTCAAATAGGGTATTGTGCCCTAACTGTGAGCGTAACTTACAACCGTAGCATCCAATAACGAACCACCCGAACCGACCATTCCGCAGCCATGCCACTCCACATTAGCAGAGTAACGAACTGGCAGATTCCTTACAGTCACCAGAGTGTGCCCGGCCGAAGTGGCGGAGTAACAGAGTGGCAGCCAATTCCGACCACTCGGGGGGTGGGCGTACACGTGTCGATTTTTCCAACGTCGGTGCGCGGACACCTTTGCGCCGTACTACACATCTCCGTTTGCATCCCATGAAGGAGAGCTGCAAAGCCTTAAGTGGTTTAATGATCGCCCACCAGGCCTTGTATGATTTGGGACCAAGCACGGTCCACATCAACGCGAGCTTTATATTCTTCCGTGTTGGGTGTGCGTGTTCCTGTTGCACCACCGGCAGTGAAGGACGAGTTACCTCCGGGTCTGGAAAACGAAACCAGAGTCGATCGGGGGAATAAGTAGCAAATTTACTTGAGCTTCTTCCTTCTTCTTTTAAAATCTGGACAGGCAGTGTTCTGGGCGTCTCCATTCTTGACTTTTCGGGCCGGTTCTGGCACAATATCAGACTATTTCTCTGCGGGATCCATTTTTGACTTTCTTCTCTTCGTCTTGGACTTTTTTTCTTTTTTCACTCTTATTTATAAGCAGACTTGAGATGTTGGGAGATGCGTGAGAGGGGCGATTCTTTTCGGATTGCAATGTCATGAGTTATTGTCCCGGAATTTCTTCTAGATCGGTAGACCATTATAGTACGCGCCGGTAGCTCGGGTCGTGCGTACAAAAATTCTTAGGGCGTGGTGGAAATAATTAGAGGGGCAGTACGACTAAGGCGGTGAAGGAACTTTACACGTGTGGCTGAACAATTGGAGGGGCCGCTCGTTGCGATCGATTCAGTTTCGCGGCGCGCTCTGCATTCACTTTGGAAATGGAGAGGGAAAGGGAAAGGGAAAGGGAAAGGGAAAGGGAAAGGGAAAGGGAAAGGGAAAGGAAACTGGAAAAGGAAAAGGAAACACAAACAACAAGAGAAAACTGTACCTGGAAAATTCTGCTAAAAGCTCACAACTTGGTGTGGGGAACTTTCTGACCTCCTCTTCTGTACTCGCACTTTGCTCAGCGCGATGTCTTGAGTACTAACACCCGGCGAGATTTAATTCCAAGTGGAGATCCATTCAGGGTAAAATGTAGTCCAGTCAGTACTGTGGCACGCACGCTCGTCCATAGAGACTCAAAACGCGCCGCTGGTCGGCTGTATGTCACAAGGCCTGGGTCTTATTCAGGATAGGGCCGTCCCAACTCAAAATGTTTCTCGTTTTATCGCACACATGCGGTCCAACAAACCATCGCCCCACTGCAATCAAGTCATACAATCACGTCACACACTCAGGAATTCACCATACACTCACACACACTATCATTTACGGATAAAAACCGACGCCGGCGCCGCCGACGACGACGAGCGAGTCATCGGCGCTTTTGCGCCGGTGCGCGAGAGAAGGAGGAGGATTCCGGCGCCGGCGCCGCGCGCACGCACGGAGACGGCCGCGGAAAGCGCCGAGACAGGCGCCGGCAAGAGGGTCCGCGACGCGCCCCGCGCGCCATGGGTGAGCGCGCGCGCAAACACACGGATGACACGGTCGGCGATCGCGCTTGGCCTCGCGCTGCGCGCGGTGGCGCGCGTTGCCGGTTGAGCCACCAGTCGGTGCATGACCTGGCGAACTGGCGCGAGCTCACGAGCCTGCCGAGCGAGGGGCGCCCGCTTCGCCCCATCGCGCCGCAGGCGTGCTTGCATACGGACGCCGCCGACGTCGGCTTCGGCGGTACGCTTGGGCCCTGCGACGGGCTCGGAGCGAAAGGAGTCTGGGAGGCGCAGGGGGTGTGGGGCTGGCACGAGAGGGCTGAAAGCATCTCGTATCGCGAGCTGAAGGCCGTCCGCATGCTCCTCACACGGGCTCACGCTACACGTGGCCACGAGGAAGAGAGCGGAGAGTCTTTCGGATCAAGATTGCGTGCCGCCGGCGTCACGAACGTCCAATTGGCGTGTGACAACATGGCGACGGTGCAAATCACAAAGGCGATGGTGAGTGCCAGCCGTCCCATGATGCGAGAGCTGCGGCTGCTGAAAGCCGAACTCGACCGCCTCGGCGTCCATCTCTCCGCGCAATGGCTCCCCTCCGCCCTCAAATAGTACGCCGACGCGCTGTCTCGTCGCTTTCCCCGTGGGGAGCTTCGAGTCCGGTGCTCGTTGCGGCGCTCGGTGACGGATGGAATACGGGCACCGCTGGACAGCTTTCCCTACCGGCCGTTGGGGGAGCAGCCCGTGTTCCAGCGCCGTCAGACCGTCTCCGAGCTGCAAGCGACCTGGGACACCGCGTCGACACGCCTCCTCTGCCCGCCGATCGACCTGATTCCGCCGGTCATCTACAAGCTGCGAGCGACGTAAGCGCCCGCAGTTCTCCTCCTGCCCGATTGGCCGCGGCAGGCCTGGTTCCGGCCGTCTGTAGAGCTGGCGACGCACGTCTACCGCCTGCCCCTCCCGCCCGAGCTGGCCTGCGATGCCTAACGCAGCCTGAATCCGCGATGGCGCCTCCTCCTCCTCGAGGTCAACCTCCCCCCCGACCCGCACCGCTGGTCGGACAACCCGCTTCTGGAGCCACTCGCGCCGGTAACAGTTACCGTTGCATGATCAGCGATGCGATGAGGAGGAGGATGGCTGGGGCTGGGCCAGGAATGAGCAAGCTCGCGGACATGCTCAGCGTCCACGGCATGAAGGACCGGACCGCGACCGGGAAGACGTCTAAGTGGAAGTGCTATGTCGAGTTCAGCACCGAAAATGGGACACCTCCACTACCTGCCACCGAGGCAAAGATGCTGGGGTACGTCGGCTGGCTCGGCGAGCAACGCGAGGCGAACATGCGGTCTGTGTCGTCCAAGTCCCTCCCACACTACATGTTGTGCGTGCGCACGACCCACCAGCAATTCTACGGAGCTCCGATGCCGCCCTGTCCAATGCTGGAGCACGCTCGGCTGGCGTATAAGAACTGGGAGGAGACCCATTTCCCGGCCCCGTCGCGCCGGGTGGGGCTGTCGGCAGAGGCCGTCAAGGCCTTCTTTGACCTGGGCATGGCATGCGCAGACCTCGGTCTACTGCGGGACTGTGCGATGGTCGTCTTCACGTTCGTGTTGTCGGGACTGCGGGACTCGTCTTTGTCTACGCTGCTGGCGGCGAACGTCCGCTTTTCGGACGGGGAGGTCTTCACCATCCTGTTCGTGGTCAAGTGGCAGCCGGCGAGCAATGTTCCCCCTGCGGTTTACCGCTGGACGGGACAGGGACAGAGTCCTCTGGCTGTTGTCTCGCACTAGGCTGCGCGGTGCGCACCGCACTCGCGTTTCTTCGCGATGCCGAGCGATCCGGCTCGCTCGGGCGACGGCGCTGTGTATGGTGCGTTGCAGCGCTGCTTGCGACGCACGGCGGACCGGGCACCAGTAGGTTTCCACTACGGGTCGCACTCGTTGCGCATCGGCGCGCGCACCGACCAGTTGTTGCTGGGGATCTAATTTTAATGCCGTATGGCTCGCTTCGGGTGGGGTCCCCACAGCGACCCAATGGCACGTCTTTATTTTGACCACACAATTGCCATATCCACCGCCTCCACGTGGTTCTTCTAGACGGGCCTGTTTCCAACAGCGCCTGTGGCACGCCCTCCTACGTAGGCGAGCGCATCACACGTGTGAGGCGATTTCTAGGGGCTTTCGTCTTTTTAAATGCGTACTTTTCATTGGTGACACGCTACCAACCGCATAGCGACGCGAGGTCGCGGGCGGAGCGCCGGACCGGTCGCGTATGCTGACAGTGGGACTTGCTGTAATGGCGCCGCGCGTGTGGTACTACTCGTGGCGTCGGCGACGGTACCGCAGTCCCGCTTTGCGCCGCATGCCTTTCTCCCTACCCACCCAAACCTTCTAATTCCCTTTCTACCATGGCCTTTCTCTTTTAATTGTGCTATTTCTAGATAATTTATTACTTTTAGAGGGGATAGGTCTTATTGATGTTCAAACCTCGCGAGCCTTCGTGGGCTCGTGGGGGACCGATACTAAAAGGAATCTTTTCGTGGCAGTGAACCACTATCGCACCTGACCGAGGCCATTTACAATAATATTCCTTAAATACCCACTGATAAACGACTGTAAGTGCTGATGTAAGCATCCAGTCAAAAACAGTTGAATCAGTCAACTAATGCTCACATCTCCAGGGTACGAAGTACTTGTCCTATTTAGGTCAACTATTTCGAAAATTTGAGCGCAAAGCCCGATGCACTTCGGCGAAAACCCCACATCCTACGGCAAGCAAAGTTTTCGTGTGAAAAACCACCCACCGAAGGCTTTATAACGGCATTTTGAAATTGAGACGCACCTCTGGTCCGAAGTGAAAAGTGGGACAACCGCAAACTCAAAAATGGATTCATAGAGACAGAGACAGATACAGAGACAGATACAGAAAAGAGACAGAAAAGAGCTCACCAGAGTAGAAACGGAGAGGCAATAATCGAGAAAGGAGCGTGACAGCAGAGATGGAAAAGTGGACTATTGCGTCACTGTTCTGTTTCACGCCACGGTTGGACAACTGGCCTGTGTAGTACCAATGAAGTATTTTGCACCTCATCAGATGCACAACGCTTTAGGTCCGCCTTTTTTCGCGTTTGTGACGGAAACCGGTGCTTCCCAATTCGATTCACACCGAGACGGGTTCTGGGTCTCTAAATTCGTTTCCATTTCATTGGTATTTGTTAATTTACCCCAAAATCAACACCAGCTCTTCTTATGCCTGGACGACGATGTTTTTACTAAGATTTGAGCATTTTTAACGATTTTTGTCTGGAGAAATCAATCTACGTTCCGAAACTCAAAACGGGTGTTTGCAATTGTTTAACTCAATTAGGGGCATCGAAAAGGAGTTCCAATCAGGCCAAACAATGTTTCGCAACTGGCATGCAATTCGCAAACAGGTTCCGGTTACACAGTTGGGGAACTTTCGTATTATTTTTAGTAATGTTTTGGTGGATACTATGTCGGTGGGCCGGGTTGGTTCCAGAAACGGTAATGTTCCAAATATAGAGATTCTAGATAGAGAGGGTCGATTGTGTAATAACTTTAAATAGGTGCAAAAAGGTTTGAAGACTGCAAAATTTAACTTTTCAAACTGTCAGTGCATGTCGTTTCCGATGCTTCTGGAGCATTGTACGAGCGAATCAGAATCGGTTATCTGACAAGCTGCTTCTGAAACCGCTGTCAGTTGAAAAGGGGAACAAATAAAGGCCGTTTATGCCCTGCCAACGATGTCGTATATACATTAGCATCTCTGTGCAGTAGTACAGAGTTTGTACCACTCGACGGGTACAATGCGATGATTTTTTAAGTTAAATTTATTTATTTAATTTTATCTTCCCTCCTGACTTGCCGTGCTTCTATCACAACGAGACCACACAGAAGCAATGTTTGAAGCAAGTTTTGAAGCGATGATTCATTGTTTTTCGGGAGCAACAAGGTAGCACTGAGGACAGCACCAAGGTCAAGGATTGGAAAAGTGCGTGCGACAAGGGAGAGGCACTCGCTGGTTCACGCCGCCGTTGTCGCCCAGTCAATCTCTCCTTTCCGCCGATCTGTTGGCCTTACCTGCCCGCGGATAATTGTTGTCACAGGCATTTGCAACAAGCATCTCCGTGCAAAAGCAGTGCCGGGAGAGGAAGACTGCAATCTACTTCACCTACTCCATCCACTCCCAATTTTCAATATCTCACCGTAAGGTTCTCCTGCGCTTCGCAAGCAACGATGTGTACCCTTGCGAGGAGCGGTTGAAACGGCAACCCGTCATCTCAAAGAAACGCGACGGAGAAAAAGCAACAACTGCCGTGATTGATCTCGCAAACATTTTTCTATCCGGCGCCACCTCCCAACTTCCAAATAACAAGACGCACGTTGTCTCTTCCCTCCAAGACCTACGTGAAAACATTGTCGACCGTTACCTTTCCAATCCTTTTCATTGCTTTTTTCATCCCCCTCTACCTGCCCCTCTTCAACAAGAAAGCAATGCACATGCTTCATGGACTCCCTCTCCTCCTAACCTTTCTCGCACCCCTTCCCCTCCGAACACGTTCCTGTCCCTCAACCTGTGTCCGTCACGCCACCGACTGCCCGCTTGGATGCACGGCAATCACGGCTGGCTGCAGAGCGCGTTTCACGCGCTGGCGCACAATCTGCCGCGCCTCCCGCTGCGCCTGGCTTCTACACAGTCAACACAATCAAGGTTTCCTCTGCCGCGGCCGTCGCGCGACCACGACTTTAAACCCGCGCGCCTGTCGCGGTGCGTGTGCGCCCGGCCCGCGCGCCGCGGACTGTGACACAAGGTTTTGCATGCTTCGTGTGTGTTCCACGCTTTTTGGGGCGCGAAAGCTCTCTTGTGCGCCAAGTGGCAGTGACCCCTGCTTTGGCGGACTCTTCGACTCTGCCGCTGGCGCGCAGGCACTTTGTACGGGCGCCGGGTGCGTTGTCGTTCCAGCCGTCTCGGACGGCACTGGAGCGGTTCTTTACGCCTGTGAGAGTTTGCCTATCGCGGGGGTCTGCGATGGGGGCGCTGGGTATGCGAGCGATACAGATGATGAGGGCAGTGGGAACAGTGGGCGGCGGAGTGGCAGTGGAAATGGGAGAGGGAGAGAGGTGGGAGGTGATGAAATCGTCGCGCTGGACGAAGAGGATGATGATACGAACGATGAGGATGATGATATAGACGACGAGGATGATTAGGGCGTGTCGGACAGCACGCGTAGAAGAGAGCTGCTTATGGGCGCTGCGGGGCCCTATATCATGATGCGCTAGCGGTTGGTGGTATATAATGGTCACAATCTTAAACACGCGTTGGCGTTTCAAGCCGTCATATCGCCAGTAGGGCGTTGTCTACGATCTTATGGGACTGAAGTAAGGCGCAACACAGACTGGATTTTATATTGCGCGAGAGTTATGGACGAATTGCTTTCCCGTCTCAGAATTTTTGATGAGAAGTAATGCGTGGTTTACGGAGACTCTAGCTACAACAACAGGGTTTTACTGAAACTTCTGTTTGAAGGGTTGTGGGGTGGCGCGGGGCTAGCTCTGCATAAATGATGCTTTGTGTGTGGGCGTATGTCGGTGTCCACGAGGCTGTAAAGAATGGAGAGAAGGAGAGGAAGGAGGTAGCAGGCAAGAATGATGGTCGGATCGTCTGCCGTCGAAGTCTCCGAGTTGGCAACAGACGCCTTCCTTTATGAACTACATAAAATTCCTCGCCACAAACAACTGATGGGCAGCTCGGCGAGGTGCTCCGTCAGAGCCGCGCAAAATCCATCGCAAAGCTTCTAGCAGCTGCAGCGCGTTAGTGGAGTCAAACCCTTAGCGGTAACTGCGAATGTGGCACAGTGTAGCCGACCACGCCCGCTTGTTGCTCAGTCACAGCGCGTGCGCGGGAAGGGGGGGAGAGAGAGAGAAAGAGAGCGAGAGAGGTGCAAGCAGGCGGTTCCAACCCGGCGTTGCGAACGACAGGACGGAGACTTACATCAAACGATAGCGGACAACGATAGACAGTTTCCGTGGTGTTGGTTCTTGTGGATGAAGGTAGCAATCCTGATTTGCTGGAGGGTAAGCTTTTGCAGCTCCTGTCCGAGTTGTCTGGGTGCCACACTACGGCGCAGCGAAATAAATATACACATACTATGATTTATTCACGGAAGTTATCCAACACGGACTGTAAGCAAAGATACTGCGTCAGTCGCAAAAGTGCGGGCAGTGCCTCGCATCTACAGAGTCCAATTGGTGGTTTGCCATGAGTGCTTCCAAAAGGGGAATGTCAAGCGCTAGTGTGACTGTAGAGTGATCCTCTAAAGAATTCGAGCTGTACTGGGTTCGTATTGACCGAAGCTAGAGGACTATCTGTTGCACAAGTAAATCCTTTGATTTTGGCGGGGTATTTTCGGCTGGTTATCAAAGTCCGCGGCGCAGTGATCGAAGCGAGGATAAGGCGCTCCAGAGCTATACGCCCCCTTGATAGCATCAAAAAATTACTGAAGGCCAGAACCACACTCCCCTCGATGCGCCTTTCTCTCCGATCGAAAGAAGCGTCACTTCTTTTTTTCCCATCAGAACAGTTCTCACAAGGGCCATCCAAAATCGATCATTACTTGGTTTGCCAGCTCGATCATTCGCTTCCCAGGAGCGAGCTTCGCCTCCTTCGCCTTGCTTTTCTCCGCGAGCGACTCACAGTTTACCTTTTTCTTGCTGTCGATAGCCTATGTCTTCTCCAAGAGCAACCTTTCCCTCTCTTAGAGCTCTTCGCCAGACCCTGAGCGCTTGCAGTCACATGGATTTTCTTTATTGAACTTTGACATTATCTTCCTGAACCGGTCGCCATACCAGATATCATTCGATGCGAAGATGACACGTAAGCCCTGTTCAAGATTAGAAGTGACCAGAGGGTTCCACCGCGACAAAGGCGCTACAATGTGCTTGGGTGGTATGGACCTGTTTTTCGTTTGGTTTTCTGTATATTCTTTTGAGGACGTGAGGAGAGACACAGGCCCGATTCAATATTGACGACAAAGACACGCGAGAAGGGTAGTTCAGTGCAATGGTGGATTTTGGAAACATGGCGCTGACACCTGGATCTTGTTGGACACTTGAAGTGTCCTGACAACCAGGCGCTAGCTCCGGCATGGAATCCGAATTATTGTCGGCCCCTCTACGTGTCCCGTCGCCTCGTACGAGTGGCACCTTCTTTTACAGTCGAACAAAGGTGGCTTTTACCTCGCCGGTCGAGAGGTACGGCAGTCTAGTCTTCCTTATGGCCTCAACGCAACTACCTACAGCTACATTCAGGCCTGGCCGCTCAGCCTCCAATCTGCTGCTAATGCATAGTTCTGTAGAAGCACAGATTCTACAAAAACCAATTCGTACTGTAAACAGTAGCAGGTTTTGATGCTAAACAATACCGTAGAAATTCCAAGACCACTGTGCATTATAAAGGAAAGCACCATGCACCAATCTGGTTCACCGATCATCGGCAAAGAAACAAGCGCAGCCATGACCGATCAGCTCCTCTCGCCCTCCCCCTTCTTCCGTTTTTTTCTTCTTTTCCTCGCTATGTACGATCTTTTCAACCCCGGCGACATCACAGAAGAAACGAAGTGCTCCAGATGTATCCAGGACATAAATTAAAGCAACACGTGTAAGGGGAAGGGAGGCGACAATCAAACCAAATTAATGCGAGAATTTTGAAATTGCGTGGGGAAGGAAAATTAAAGTCGCAACTGTCTTATTTTGCAATAAATATTGCACTAATTCTTCATCATGCAATAAAAATATAGGAATGAGGCCAGGATGGTAATACGGTGATCAGCAATCCTTAACTACGCCGAATTGTTGCAACATTTCAAAATTCGACAGCAGCCGTATCATCTGTGCAGTGGCGGTGTACCTTTGACCTGTAAATATGCACAGACCAACCGCATTGGTAAAAAAAAGAAAAGCATGGCCGCTGAGCATGTCTCGATCGAAGTGCCACCAGACACTACACTCTTATGAGGCCTTACCATTCTCGAACATGAACGACCAATTTCACAAGCTCATATTGCTCAGATCGTCTCGTTTGTTTTGGCAGTTAGGGTTCAGACGGCAAGCGGCTACAGAATTTCCATGCTCTCGCCAAACGGTACGGTCTCCGGTTCAAATACATGCCGGTTGGCCTGTCAGCTCGAGCGGAGTCCCACCATTTTGTGCACGAATATGCCGTTGCGTATGAAAAATCAATGTTGCGTGGTTCCATATCAGCTCGTGGCGGATCAAGAACATCTCTGCTCCTCACACTTCGGTGCCTATCACTACCCCTCCGTCTTCGCTTTGGTTCCTTTTGGTTCCTTTGCCGAGCCCGAAGCACATACGATTGAGATCCCGCGAAATACAGCCGCCTTCCCATTTCCAACCTCAACTTCACCACGTCCCCCGCAAAATATGATTTGGTAAAGATTTATACCGTTCGGTCTGTGCCCACCAGATATTTCTTGGCGCACAAGCATGCCCGCATGTCCATGTGAGGGCACTCTTGACAAATTCGTGCATGTCCCGAGAACACAGAAAGATTCCAGCCACAACAGAAAGTTTGTAAGTTGCAAGCACATGCGTTGTCAGCTGTGAACACATGTCAAGCGGCTGACTGTACTTTTGTACCAACAAACAGAGTGTACTCTCCACCGTTTTCGTCTCAATCGAGCTCGATCGAATAATCTTTTGCACTTTTCTCTCGTCGGTGAGAGTGAGCGCGGATGCGTCCGGCACACTATAAGAAGCTACCAAATACCAAAGCTGCCGGCCACTCCACTACAGCTCCATATTCCTCATCGGTCGTTGACCACGTTTTTCGTTACCAATCCACTTCACGTACCCATCTCACAGCTTTCTACTACACCGAAACATGCGTTTAATCCATCTCCTCGTCTCCCTCGTCGCCTTGTTTGTAGCCATTTCGGCGAAGAAGAGAGCCCGCACGTGTGCTGCCACCGCGAAGGGTTCCGTCTCTATCCAGAAAATCCCCTTCAGCGGAAAAAGTTGTTCTACAACGACAAAAACGGCAATGTCGACGTAACCATTTACGGCCACGGCGGCCATTTGATAAATTGTTCATCAACGGAGAGTTAAAGGGAAAACAATTCCCAGTTACAGCGACACCATGATTGGTGTCAATATCAAACAAAACGATATGATCGACATCGAAGGAGGAGCTGAGGGACCCGCGTCATTGGAATTGTCTGTGCTTTCAGCGAATGGAGAAACCGTGTAAATGACAAGTGTAGTAGAACAAGTCTAGCTACGTATAAAAAGAAGTCCTAAAACCTGGGGTTCTGGCTGTTTTTTTATGAAGACTACTAGAATCTATGTGAGCACCCCCTACTGTAGTGTAGAGGATAAGTTTGATAGCTCGAAAGCTAGTAGAAAACGACTGAGGATTCGGTGAACCATGGTTGTAAAGCCTGTGGGACAGCTCGGTCGGGGCGGTAGCAAGGGGGCCGAGGGCAAGGGACGCGCACGAAAGGCGCGAGAAAGGGACGCTGAGACGGGCCGCGAACGATGGTCGCTAAAAAGGGGGACAGGGGTAGCACGAAGGGCTCTAAAGGGGACGGTGGCGCACGACGGGCGTTGAAAGAGGGACAGTAGCAAAAGGCGGTTGCAAAAGAAAGACGAGGGAGAACGACGGTCTTGCAAGGAACAACGGTAGTTACCAGAGCACACTTACTAGATGCTCTGGGACGGGGAAAGAGGGGGTTCAACGGACGCACGGCCCTTCAGCTCGCGGAACGAAGAAAGGAACGTAAGTTGTCATTTTATTTGTGCTCGCGTGGTGGGACGCAGCGCAGCTTATATAGAAAAGTACATAAACTACACGTGTCTCCGGACTACCTTGGCGTACACTACATGGTACATGTATACGGTGGTAAAGTGTCACATATATTGTACCCACATACTATTAATTGTGAAATGAAAAAAATTCATTCTACCACAACAACCGGCCAGGATGGATGGAAAGCGGTGCCTTTGGAGCAAGCCGGGGAGGGCTGGAGGCTAGCCGGGTATGACGACAGCTCGTGGTCGGCCCCTGTTGTCGTCGAAACCGTTTGTGCACCACATGTTGACGAACACATCGTTCAAAGTGGGGCAGCTTCCCTGTGGGCCGCGAACTATGGCTCTGGGACAAATGCAGCAAGCTATGAAGTCGGCGTGATTGGAAGTGATTTCTCGTGCAAGACGGGTACGCCGGGGAGTCCGGAAGACGGGATCTGTCGCAACTGCCTGTTGATCGAACATGATGGGGTGAGGTATTTTTATGAAGGGTGGGCCGAGGGGTCAGTGCCATGGAGATGAAGAAGACGGGGAGTATGTATGGTGTGGTTACGAACTGTTAGGGGTATTGGTTGCGTCGAGAACATCTGCACGCCAATTCGCAACTCGCAACTGGCAGCGAGGCCGAGGGATAGTTGCAGTAGGCGAGAGATAGGTCGATTCCAGGAGCCGGCATCGGTATGCGGCGTGCATTTCGGTTGGTAGATGGGTTGAGCGGCTAGGGGTGTGGGTGCGGGCCGGGTAGAAAGGGGTGGAAAGCGAGTTGTTGTGAATAAGCGGAAAGTTGTGCGTTTTTGGTTTCTCCTTCCAAAGGGAGCATAGTAAATAAATAACTTTCGCTCAGTATCTTGAAGGAAGACGGTTGTTGAAGCGACCATAGTTATGCAAAGCCAGATGGACTTGTCGTGAACTCTAACATTGGTTGAGATGTGTCATTTCAACGCCTTTCGTTCCAAAATTACTGCATGGTACTGCGGTCATTGTTCTCCATTCGACAAGGCCCACGAAGCTGGGGAAATGTGGGGATAAAAGCGGCACGGTAGTGCGATAAGCGAGCTGAAGCACTTCATATTCTTTTCCCCACTTTTCTCATTTGAACTTGGCGGGCTGGACGTCATGCTTCTTGCTGAGTTGTGCTGCCCATCTTCCATAATGACAGAGCCTGAAATTCAGCGAAAAGCCTGGATGAAGACTCATGTTGCCGGAAATTTTAAAATACTTCAACAAAGCTTGCAGTCTTTTGTTGCGAAGCTTTTACGTGAGGTTTCAAATGTCACTTGTTTAACCTTTTCTCGGTTAATTATTCTTTTCAGGGAATCAATAGGCAGAATAGACTCGCTCGGCTACCATCTAGAATTTCCCTTACTGTACTGTCGCAATGCACTGGAAAACTCCATCAGGGCTCGTAGCGCGCCGAAATGGTGGCTGCATCACTACGCCACTGTACGCAATTCTGTTAAACTCGCTAGTAATTCGCTCAGACCCAAAGAAATAATATCTCAGAATATTATTCTCACCAGTTATCAGAAATCGAAGAAAAGATTCATATATCAAGACTCCGGCGCTACGAATCCATAACATCCTTCCAGGGAAAGTATAGAAAATTGTGGAAATTTGCTACAACTTTAGATGTTTTACAGTCGTCTTTGCTTAGATTGGCACTCTTCTGTATGCCAGTCCAACAGGGCATTATTTCGGACGCGTCCGGACAAAGCCTAAGTAATGTAGAATGTCAGACTAATTTCCTTGGTCATCGCTGACCTGTATTTTCTCTCCTTCTAAGGATTGTAGAAAAACGAAAAAGCCTAACTAGGTACTGTGATTGTTTTTAAGATTTTCCTTATTCTATGCATTCCCTGCAAGGAGTGTGTGAAGTCTTGACATACTTAACATGTGGATACAGCATTCATAAATCCTGAAAAATATATAAGTTTATAAGAATAGCAACGTATGTTATTATTGTAGAATTACATATACTACTTTTCTCTGTAACTCGCCACTTTTAAAGCGCATTTCTTGTATTCTTACCAATACTGCTGAACGAATTTACGATTTTTTGAAAGCTCTCACGGCAAGTGAACGGCTTTAATGCTGTTCATTTGAATGTTGCGATTCGTGCTCTACTGCGTCGGCTGGAAGATATAGAGAGTAGTGCCCCGGGTTCTGCGCTCTGTGATTTGGCATAATTTGAATTTTAAATTCGCTATCTTGTGGGATACAAGGACGTTTTGCTTGGATCAGTCACCGCGGCGTAGAGGATCAAGGCTCGTGGTGCTTGAAATTCAGTCACTTTTCACTTTCACAGCCTCAGTGGTGCATGTAGAATCATCCAAATTGTGGGGCAAAAGCAGTACAAAATTCAAAAATTCGTGTATAAGTAAAAAGCGACACATACAAAACCAAATGTCGGACAATTACATGAGCAACAAAAGCGAGTTAAATATTATTACATTTTTCATCCGTAGAAGAAAAAACGAAAAAAACTTACACAGTTTCAAAACTAGAGAATGAATGCGTTCCAATCAAGATTATTCAAGAGGCAAAGAACTTACCACTGCTCTAAAAACATTTACATGGTAATAAAATAAACTATCAAAGTACTTTCAAAAACCGTGTTAGATGAAAGGAGGTCTTTCAAAAATAAATATAAAGCGATTATGAGTTGTCGGTCACGAACGCTCCACGGACTATACGAAGCTGCTTGAGACGATGCAAACCTACTGGTTGACGGCTCATGCATGCCACGACCGTGCCGACGACTCATCCGACAGCGGCGAGTCTTCCCCGTTCAACGCTCTGTTTGTAGCATGGAAGGGGCATCAGGAAGAGCAGCACTACGAGACTGACACCAACTACGATCGCAGCGATGACGACCGCGATGGCGATGAATTGGTCGCGGTGTGTGACGATGGCGACGAATCGTACATCTCGAGCCAGCCTGATGCGTACAGCTACGCGGAAGATGACATTTCAATCAACCTCTCTGTCGAATTGTGAAACGGCCATCCGGGAAAGTGATCAATTCGGTCAATTCATTGCCTACTTAATTGTGCATGCGTTACGGCCTTTACGCAACTTCACAATCAGTTTGCGTGAACCCCGCATGTGTATCGTAGGCGGTCTCGCTATTCATTCTAGAGTTTACATGTGGTTTTGCTCCCGCGCCCAGATGCAGTTTGAAGTCCGGGCAGCTTCCAAGTAAACATATTGAAATGTGTCAATCTTGAGTATCAGGTTTCTCGTCCGTCTCCCTCACCACGAGGCAGCGACGCGGCGATTTCCAATCTACGCTGAAGCGCTCTGGTCCCCTCTGGGACTTGAACAAAAATAGCTGTCCCAGGCCATAATAACAAAGAAACCGCAATCAAGTAAATTAAAATTAATTTTATATTCGACTGTTTAATACATTTAATATTAAATTTATACATCGATATACAAACATTTTATTATTGAATAGAATATTACCACTGTTTGGAAGGAAAATCAATTATATGTTTCAATATTAAAATCACAAATACATTTTTTGAGTAATACATTATTCAGCATATTGCCCTTCATGTTTCCAAAAGCAAAACATTAACATTAAAAGAAAGGAACTTTTTTTCAAACATAACTTTCTTGAATTCTTCGTTCGGTTCAACGACTTTTGATCTATAACTAATTTTTGTACCCATAAATACTATAATATTCAAAAATAAAAATATGTTGAAATCCTATAATTGGAAAATAAAAATGACTATTTCTGACAAAAGGAACTGTTTTTGGATAGAGTGAAAATAGGATCAACTCCCAAACCTTTTTCAATTACTTGTAATTTATCTTTACATAAAACAATGTAATTTTATATTAATAGACTCAAATAGTAGTGGGGGTCTGACAAATTCTCCGGGTCCGTTGAGTGCAAGCGGTTTACAGACTGATCTACTCATGTTCAAGGATAGAGTTACAATCTTCTGTGGATGTCTGTATCTATTCGTACACTACTAGTAGCTATTACATTTATATAACGAATAATAACGAAGGTCAAGGATGTCAATCGCTAACTGATGGAAGATTATTACAAAAGGCCAACTTCAAAAGAAATATTGTAATCAAAGAAGCCTACACTTTTATTGCACGTCTGGAAGTCTTCCTGGCCGAATGCATTATGTTCCGTGCAGATTGTGCTTCAGCTCAAGTAGCCCAATTCTGGCAAACACAACTGTAACAATCTATTGATAATAAGTGGTAGTATAACTACTTAGCTCGATTTAGAATGGAAAGGATAGCTTTTTCTATCATCTTTTCATTTAACTCACCTACTGTGCATCCCCACAGCTCTCCCTGTTCTCTGTTAATTTTTGTCGATTGTTCACACACATGTCTACTCGAGATGTTCACGCTCTTGCCCTTTGAGTGAGCGGTCTGATGAGAGAATTAAACATTGTTTAAGAAGACAGACCAGCGCCCAAAAAGTGGTGGTGCCTGCTGCTACGGACGCTTCAAGCATGAGATGAGAAATACAATAGAGCCGAGCATTAGATCCATCTCGGATCTAGAATTTATTGAATATCTGGTAAAGTTTTAAGGAAAGAGGGCTCCTGAACCTGGCTGTCCCATCAGCACGTTTCCATAAGTGGTTCTTTTTACGTGTACTGTCCAGTGTAGCACGCTGTCACTATCACCGTATCGGATGGGTTGAATCCATTTATGGGTTATTGGCAACCCATCTGATGGGTTGATTCCGGTTATGGGT
>JAVCKV010208022.1:1147-16545 GCA_032274145.1 Herpochondria borealis | reverse complement strand
CAAGATGGCTGCCTAACGCCAAAGATTTAACCCAAAGGACTCCGCGCAAAGCTGGAGGGAACTTGGGGCTCAGGTCAGCAGGGGCAGGGGCAGGGGCAGTTTATTTCACAAAACAGCAACTGGATAGCGCCAATTTCCAAGACGCCGTCCGCCTCATCCAAAACGATGACGACGGATACTGGTGCAGCCAACAGGCACAAGCAACAACCGTACAAGACAGCCAAGGGGCGTGGTTCTGTGCCGTCAGTATGCCGCAGTATCAACCGCCAGAACAGGCAGGGTGAGAATCAAATCCCCAAAAAGTTCGCTCTTTCTTGATAGTATTCGTAAATATCCGGTTGTGATTCCAGAACAGGGTCAGGCAGCGGGCCATATCCTGAAGCGGTGGCAGCCAATCTTGATACAAAACCACAAGCATAACTCGCCAAGTCCAAAGCCGCCGAAGCCTTTTCGTCGTGCTTAATTCGTTCAAAAACTGCACCAAAATCGTGCTTCATTTCAGGGTCTTCAATGAAGCAAATAAGTTGGGGCAACTTTTCGTGCTGACCATTAAGAACATCATACCCCAATTCTAGATAAGCATGAACCTCATTCCCTACCTCTCCAAAATCATGCTGCGCGTCCCATGCTGTCATTGCCGTATCCAACAAGAACCGAGCTTGGGCGGATTCGGTTTCCTCAAGGAAAGTGCTCCAGTCAGTCAACAATCTGCCCCCCACGCACTGTGATGGAATCCACACCCGGACGAACCGTTCCTCCTTCAGCCGTAATACGGACGTTCAAGCCCGGATAACGTTCACTGAACTGACGGATAACACCCGGTGTCGCCGTCGAGTTACCAAGGCCTTGATAACAAACGTTACAAACGCCCCCAGCATTCGAAATGTGGATATTCACAGTACGCCCATTGAGCTGTGCCGCTGTCAGACCCGAATTGTCAATTTGCCGCGCGATACCGTTAAAGATATCTTCTTCGGCATGTCTCGATGCAATCGGATTTGGATTAGGTGATTTAATGGGTCGGCTGGCCCCGTAAAGATCATCAAGTGATTGCAAGTCGCCTTCCCGGCGGAGAGCTGGAGACAAACCTTCAAATGTTTGCCCCTGAAGTCCGGGGATATCAGTCCTAGCGGCGGCTACCGTATCTCGACCTGACAATCCGTGCCGAGTTCTAATACCCGCAAGGTCGTCAGCATTTGCGGCTATTCTATTTGTTGCATTATGATCCGCGCCAAAACCAAAGAGTGCCGCTACCGTTTCTTGCCCATGCAACGCGAATGCACCGCCTTGCTTGACTGTGACAATACCTGTGAACGTAACATTGGTAGCAGCCAATGGCGGCGCGCGGGCGGCAAAGCCAAATTCATCGATTTGTGCAAAATGGGTGGTTTCGGTTTGAAAATAGGTGATGCCAGATGCAGGCATCGGCACGGCAAAAGCCATGTTCGTGCCGAACACTGAGAGCAACATAACGACGATCAAACGCAAGATATGACGGAGAAAAACTTTCATCCGCTGGAGCACCTAACCTGTCGAAAGTGTGAGAACATCAGGAAAGTCACCCGATTTGACAGAACGCCTAATTTTCGCAAATGCGCCAGCCATCGTTTGTTCATCTCCTACAATGATTGCCTCAACTGAACGGTCAGTTTTGGCCACAAGGAACAAGTTCGCCGATCTGGCCTTGCTTTTGCTACTGTAGCAAACACTTTTCTCGTCCTCAGCTATCTTCGAAATATCAACGATCATTTGTGTACCTAGTTATCTATCGGTGATTGGAAACCACACGCGTTGGCAGTCGCATGTGCGCAACGATAAGGTTGACCATATCGCTGCATTAGTATCGCTTCGAAACGCTCATGGTTAACGAGATCAATATCAGCTGTGGTATGGGTGCCGTTCCGCATTCTATTCCAAGCATTTACAATTTCGGGATCAGCATCAAAGCGTTTCAATCCATCATCCAGTTGATGCCTATCTAAGAACAAATGGCGATAAGCACGTTCTACAGCACCTTTGCTTAAGCCAGTATTTTGGGCAATTTCATCAACGCTACCACCGCTTCTGCGCATTTGTTCGTAGAAGTCTTCGGCCAAATCCCAGCCTTCAGCATCCATCCGACTAAGAGTTCGTGCACCAGTGACAACCTCGTCTGCACTATTTGTAGCGTTTAAATCGGCACCAAAACCAAAGAGTACCGCTACCGTTTCTTGCCCATGCAAAGCGAATGCACTGCCCCGCATGACAGTGATATCACCTGTGGTCGCAATATTGGTAACAGCCAACGGCGGCGCACCTGCTGCAAAGCCTACATCATCGGCTTGTACGATATGTGTAGGTTGGGTTTGGAAATACGTGATTCCGACTGTTGCTGTCGGCACAGCAAACGCCATGCTCGCACCGAATACTATGAACAGCATAAATGCCAAAGATCGGATTAGATAAGCAAACCACCTCATGTGAAAGGGCTTCTATCGACTTCTACGTTGCTAAATTTGAGGCGCAGCCAAGCTTCAATAGCTGAAATTTCGCTTCCAAAATCTGAGTTGTTACCTGAAATTATTTTGGGGTTTGAGCAATAGAAAACAATTCCATCAGATAGAAGTTCGACTTCAAATTCCAAGGTTCTTTCGTTGCTTTGGCATCGAACCGTATGCCTGTGGGGCATAGAAATATCGAAATTCTGCATGCTAAAACCCTTCCAACATTCGCAATGCGTCATCGATTGCAGTACCACGAGGTATTGAAATTTGAGCCCCGTTAGTTGAGCGCACTGTAACCTGGGTAACATTTGAATTTTGGAGCAAGGTCGGCAGTTCTTGCGTTAAAAAGATACTTGTCGGACGAGGATTGTTAACAATTGCCGTCACATCGCCTGATGCTTGTGACGCGTAGTTCGATGAAACTCTCCCCCAAACATTTGCGGCTTGGTCACCACCAACGTCAGCTACGGTACCATCAAACAACCTCAAGTCATCCAAATGCCTGCCGCCAGCAGTCTGTTCGAGTGTGGTAAGGCCATTGCTTGTGGCATGGTTTTCAGCTGCTTCACGCGCACCACGACCTGAATAAAAGACTGATTGGTTCCTGCCAGTGGTAACATCCAGTTCCTCAACACCATCAAGCAACCTTTGGTATGAAAGTTGATCAGGTGCTAAGTCCTGTAGTCTATTTGGGGCATTACGATCCGCACCAAAACCAAAGAGTGCCGCTACCGTTTCTTGCCCATGCAAAGCAAATGCACTGCCTTGCTTGGAAGTGACACCACCAGTGGTCGCAACATTGGACACAGCCAACGGCGGCGCTCGTGCTGAAAAGCCAACATCTTGGGCTTGGGTCAATAGCGTGTTTTCAGCTTGGAAGAATAAGATTTCGGATGTGACCATCGGCACAGCAAAAGCCATGCTTGAGCCCAAAGCTGAGAACAGCAGCATGACGAATAGACGGAAGGCATGCTGTACAAACTCCATGCCTATGAGCCAACAAACCGTCTAAGTAAAAAGGGTTGATAGGTGCGGGGCATCAAGTAAATAAGTTCCACTCTTTCAGTTTCGCTCAAGCCTTTTTTTTCCATCAAAGCTTGGGCAAAAAAATACCGTGCAGCGCCATCTTTTGCGAGTATTTCAACATGATTTTTTGCAAACTCCTTAAGTTCAACTAAGGATAGTTTTTTGTTAAGATACCGAGCCAAACCTTCATATCCCAAAATGAAGGTACGTTCGGATATAACACCTTCAAGTCCATCCAAAAACGACAACGCATTTTCAACATCATCAGAATTGAGAATTTGGTGCGCCTCTAAAAAATCAACGAATTCAGTAAACACATTAATTTCCGAGGGCATTGTTCAAATCCGCTATTATTTCATTGGCATAGTCGATGTCCCTTTGCGTAAATATGGTTCCCGCACTGTTAGGATTTGGACTATTTGTCGCTCGCCGCACGTATGTTTGCAGACGTGTTCTCAGCTCCTCAGCTTTCTGTCTATGTCCGCTTGCAGACAAAAGGTCACCCGTTGCGTTTTCATACCTTAACGCATCTGCCGTGCCGCCATTGCCAACTCGTGCACCATTTATTGTTTCAGTCCCGTAGTTCGAGTCCAATATCGCATCTAGGTTTGGGTCGTCAGTTGCCCGGCGCATGGGTCCAAAACCACCCGTCGGTGCACTATTTGTAGCTGTAATTACAAACTTTGAGGCATCATCGATGTACCCAGTATTTCCAGCAGCATCGCGCAGGATGATGCGCCCAAGGTCATCGGGTGTTTGCGAAACAGGTCGTAATATCCGCTGGAGGTCAACCATAACGCCAATGATTTCATCACCATGCATCATGACGAGCTTTCCTGTCAGCGCGCCTGCTGCGCTAACGGTATAAAATGTCTGACCGGCGGTCGCACCTGTAAGTGAAAGCCCTATCTCAGCGGTGTTGACAGAGAACGCATTCCAGCAGCTAGGGTTGGCTGCGCATTGTCTTACCAGCAGTGCAGCTTCAGGAGCGATAGCAACGGTAATCCCTGCACCCGCACTGACCGTGAATACTTTTGCACCAAGATTTGCGCCTTGTAGCGCAAGTTGTGCAGGAACAGTCTTTTGAAAGCTTCCCATACAAGCGCTTGCAGATAATTCACTGCAATTTGCCGCGGCCCAGTTTGGATAGCCAAAGTACACATCGTCATAGGCAGGTGTTGTCAAATCTGCCAGCCACTGTGACCACTCTCCGAATGGAGCAGGATTTGTTGCCCCAAAATAAGCATTCTCAGCTTGATACTCGAGTGCGCCAACCGTTGTCCCGCGCATATCGTGACGTGTTAGCAATGCAACGCGAAGTGGATGATCGCGGGCTTCGTTTATATGCTGCAAATGCGGTTGCATACAGCTAATATCAGTTCCGCAAAGGGCGAGCTCGTGCTGCTGTTGTGCTGAGATTTCGCCATACTTATCCCAAACGCTTCGAAGGCATTTGTCACTAGCACAATTAAGTAGTTCATTCTCTAGCTCAACATATTGGTCATGTTTGAGGTAATTATTGGCGACAGCAGAGCTACCCACACTTGTTGCGATGGCGACATTGTCTGGATCACCACCGGAGAAGATAAAGCCAGCGGCAAGGCTGACGAGTTCCGCCTGTTCCAGTGTTTCGATCCGCCAATCTTGATAAGCAGATTGGAAAGCTTGTTCATCGTCGCCGAATGTATCCCGACTTGGCGCTGCTTGCATACCGGAGTAAATCGCCCCTGCGATGCCGCCAGCAGCGCCTGCTGAGCAATCTGCGCCTTGGGCCTCGGCTGCAGCACAGCCTGCGATGCCGTGCAGCATGATGTGGCCCAGTGAGCCTTCGCCGCCGTTTGCGTTACCCGCAAACAAATCACCAATTTCGTTCTGCGTATCGGCGAGCCCGAGTGCGACGACTGAGCTCACAAACGAAGCCCGGAAGCCATCATTGAAGTCAGTGCCGTTTGCGGCTGTCTGCACGCCAGCCGAGATGCCTGCATCGAATGCCCCTTCGAGGATATTCGCTGCGGACAGGTTGCCGGTTCCAAACACGGAAGCCGACATACCATCGCTCCAAGTCCCTCCTGTTAGGAAGCGTGTGCCAAGATCATCTGCAGCAGCCAGGGTCGCCTCGCCAGAGGCTGTAGCTGCATCTGCAGCGGCACCTTGTCCTGTCGCTTTGAGATTGATCGAGCTTGTCAGATACTGCGTGCCTGCAGAAATCGCCGCATTGCGCAGGATCTCACCCATATCGAGGTCGCCTGAGACAGTGCCATTCGCTATGCCAACAGTGGAGGACGCCGCCATTGCAGCCACCGCTTTGCCTGCATGCGTCAGGTTGCCAGCGGCGTTGACAAGCCCAGGTACGTTAGCAGCAGCCAGATACGATCCAAATCCTTGGGTCAGAACTGTCGTCAAAACCACAGTAAACGCAGGCGAGAGCGCCTTTGTCTCATCGTAGAAGTATTCGTCGAGCAATTCCCGATCGAGCAGAACCAAACCTGATAGTGCTGTCAGTTCTTCAGGGTAGAGTTCTGAGATTGGCGTCGGGTCTTCACCCGGTTCGTTATACAGTGTGATGCGGGTTGCACCACCGACCGAGATGTTGATATCGCCGTCTGATGTCAGCGTCGTAAGCACTGCTGTCTCGCGGAACGATGTTTCTGTCTCAGTTGTTGCCAGTACAGCGCCAAGGCGTTCGTTGTACATCTCAGTCCGTTGATCACTGATGGCGGCTTCAATGATAAGATCACCACCGACGTTGAGATTGAGTTCCGCCCCGGCTTCAAGCTTTGCCCCGCGTAGAATGGTATCGCGACCGGATGCGATGGTGAGGTTCACCCCTGCCAACGCATCGGTTCCGGTGGACGTCCGGTTTGTGGACGAACTCCGGTTTGTATTTGAGATCAGGCCACCAAGCGTCGAAAAGCTGCTTTTTGAAGTCTTTTTGTAGATATCCGTGAACGCCCCAACAAGGATGTTTCCTTCAGTTGCAGAGATGTTGAGGCTGCCATTAGTCGCGTCGAGATCAGCACCGGCCAAGGTCAGGTTACCAGTCGTTGACTCTAGCATAATGTCATTGGCCGCTTGCAGAACGGCACCCGTATGGGTCACACGGTCAGTGGTGCGATACTTGCGCTTAGTGCCATACCAACGCCTTTTTTTATAGCGGTACCGATATTCGTAAAAATACTGCGCCGCAGAAAATGTCAGATCGCCCACGGCGGCAAGATCAATGTTCTCGCCGGATACAAACCGCGTTCCTTCAAACACAGCGTTGTTTCCAGCGCGCAGTGTGATGTCCCCTACCGCGTGAAGATCAGTAATTTGCTGATATGCGCTTGTGCTATCCTTACCATTGCTGGAACTACCGCGATGGTACTCGCGGATTGCATGAGGGGCCAAGAACCGCACATCGCCGTTTGCGGTCATCGTGAGGTTGGCACCCGCAGTGACCCGCGCGCCTGCCAAGGTCAGTGAGCCCATCGTATCAATGGTCAAGTCACTTCCGGACGTGATGACCGAATGCTCTAGGGATGTCAGTTGCTGGTCTTTATATTTCGTCAGATCCCATGTTGCCATGCTACCGATGACATGTTCCGCACCGTTTGAGATCTTATAAACTCGGATCCGTGGGGCAAAGACAATGTCGCCAGCGGCGACAACAGTCATCGTGGCGTCGGCAATGAAATGCGACCCTTCGGAGACAAGGTTTCCAGCACTTACCATCTGTACATCACCGCCAAGAACGCGCGCGCTAGCAAAGTTCTGGTCTGCGAGTGAGGAGAGATTAACCGTTCCGTTTGCAACGATACCTGCGTTATTTAAGGTAAGCCCCGTTTGCGCGATCAGACGCAAGTCGTCTTGCGCCGAAGCAACCGACCATGGGAATTTGTCGTCAGACGCTTGCTGTGATTGATACTGCCAAGCTGTGGCATCTGTGAATGCTGCGTCAGTCCCCGACAGATCGTTTGTTAACGCCATCGCAAAAGACTGGTTGCCTTCAACAATACTGCCTTCGGCAATCAAATTGCGGCGCAGTTCGTCTTCCAGCGCTTCTTGTTCAATCAGTGCTTCAGCTGCGCGCATTGCGTCCGCAGTTTCCGCTTTAATTTGGATGACCAGAGTTGCCTTTGAATCGTTTGCTGTTGCAAGCGCTGTGTCACGATCGACCTCAAACTCTTCGAGATGCACCAGAACATCATGATCTGCAAAGGCAGCACGTGCCTGTAACAGCGCCAATTCCTGATCACCATGTGCCATTTCAATTGCGACGAGCCGGTCTGCATTGGCCTCCGCATTGTCTTGATCACGCGTTCTGGCGTATCGCGAAGTAAAAATTGATAGCAGCCAACCCGATTTACCCGCAATCTGTGATTGGTATGCTGCTTCATTCGCGGTAAGTGCGGCTTGGTATACATCATCAATTGTCTGCAGCGCAGTATTCAGCGTCACAAGGCTTTGCGCTTCAAGGTCCGCATTTGCTTGCTGATATTCGGCGACCTGGGCCTGTGTCAGCGCCAGTTCATCCGACAAAGTCGCAAGATCAGCACGGTACAAGGCATGGGCGTCCAAAATCAGGGCATCCTGCTCTTCGATAGCCAAATACGCAGTGGACACGGTTTCATCGAGCTCTGCGAGCAAAGCGGCGCGCGTTTCCTCTACACCTGAATTATCGATCACGGACACGTAAGACTGTGCACCAACCGACCGAGCTGCAGCCTTGATGTCGGCGCCACTTCCCGCCAGGCGCAGCGCCTCAACGGCAGTCAAAAGATCGTTCTCGACCAAGAATGCAAGATAGGCTGCGTCAGCTGCATCGATTGAACCGCCAGTGTTCAAAGCATGGTAAGCCGCAGCATCGAGTTCGGGTCGCGCTGTCTTCACTGACAGATCTTCACCAGCCACAAACACTTCACCAGCCAGGGAGATCAATTCCAGATCCTCTGCGGCCATTAGCCGGGCACCGATGATGTTTACATTGCCAGCGGCTTGAACGTTCACATCCTGCCCCGTCAAACGCGCGAATGTTGTATCATATCCAACATCCGCTGTGCTTGATGTTGATCCGCAGGAATAACGTGACCGACAGTTTAGAGCTGTATGACCAGAAACGAGAACATCTCCTGCTGCGGTAATGTTCAAATCCCCACCTGATGCGACCTCTGAGGCCATGGAGACAAAATCGCGACCTGCATCAATCGAGACATCGCCGTAAAGCGACACGACCCGCGCTGGTGACACAATGCGATCATACTCGCGTTCGAATGCATCAAGCTCTTCGCGATCCAGCACATAGCGTGCGCCACCAGAGGTACCTTCGGCAGCGGCTTGCAATGTAATACCGCGTGTTACGTCAGCAGATGCTGCGTCACTCAACTCAGGGGCGGCAAATGTGTTGACGACGTCCTGACCTGCAATAAGTGACAGGTTGCCCGCTGCAGCGATATCGCTTGAGATGTTCTCAATATTGAGGGCAGCACGTAGCGTCAGATCGCCACCCGCCAAAATCTCGGCGCTGTGGAAATTGGTCGTGACAACGCAACGGCTTCCACGGCAATCCAGATCTTCTTGCCGGGTCAAAGAGAGATAGTCGTTGACGATATTTGCGCCCGCGAGGATGACAATATCATCCGTCGCAACAATCGCCCCACCCTCGTTGTTAACGTCTGCGGATGCATTGATTGCTACATTTGTGCCGCTCGCGGTCGCGCCACGCTCGATGTATTCGGCAATCAGGTCATGTGCGCCCGCGCGTTCGATCATCTTTGCAGCTACGTCAGCAGCTGCGCCGCCTGCCATCAAATCGGCGTAATAGGATTGCAGGTAGTTTTGCAAAATTGGGTCAATCGTCGTGTCATACTCGCGCGCAATCTGACGCTGCTGGTCAAAATCCTCGCCTGCAACAATCGACAGCGCCCCGTCGGCCATCAAGAACCCGGTGTTGATCAAAGACCCATTGGCCACCTCGACGGAGACATTCCGACCAGAGACTTCCCCTGCGATCACGACGTAGTCGGACCCTGTGATCGTAATATCGCCCGCGCTTTCGATGATACGGCCATCGTAGAGGACAAATTTGCTGCCGCTGACAGCGAAATCACCGCCTGTTTGCACATCACCGTACTGACGCACTTCAGCGCCAGTAATAAAACCGTCCGCAGCCAGTGTGATATCGCGGTAGAATAAATCGCCTGCGGAGGTGCCCGTGAAGGCATCGGCCGTCACCGCGCCGTAAATGTTCACGCCCTGACCAGCTTCGGTATTATTCACAACAACGCGCCCTGCGTTCAGCGTTGCATTTTCACTTGCGTCCACGGCAAAGGGCGAAGTCCGCGCAATGGTCGTTGGTGCTGCGACGATATTCGCATCTGCCACATTGGCACCGTCAAATCCTTGTACGCGTTGCGCCCCACCAGAAACCAACAGCTGACCATCAGGTCCGGTGACCGAGCTGGCAATAGGGCCGTTTAAAACAACCTGACGCCCAACCAGAGCACCCTGCGCACCGGGAGCGAACCCATCGGGGCCAATCGTAATCGTACCTTGGGTAACAGCGAGATCAATGGAACCGGCACTCAAACCGGGCTGGCCTGTCGTCAGTGTCGTGCTGGTGGTGTTCAAAAACGCGCAGCCGTTGCAATCAATGCCATTGGAGTTCGCGATGATGACAGCGGCTTGCTGGCCCGCAACCTCAGTTGTGCCTGTCATTCTTGAACCAGTGCTGCCAGTGACTTCGGCAACGATAGTGCTTGCAGGTCCCGACACCATCAAGTTTGGATTAGCAGTGACGTTTTGGCCAATGACTGTCACGGCACCCGCGTTGGCATTGTTCAGGATGAGACCATTTGCACCGACGTTGAACGTTTCAAACTGGTTCAGCGAGACGCCACTTTCCGGTGTCGCAATATTGATCTGCGGCGTGCCATTGCTCGACTGTAAGAAAGATGTTCCCGGCGCAGATGGATCAACGATGATATCTTGCGCAAAACTTGGCAGAACGGAGCCGAATACAATTGCTGCAGAAGAGAAGATCTTCACACTGTTGCGTAGTGTATGACGGAGGCGTTTTGCGTTCATTTTTTTGGTCATGGAATTTGTGTACTTTCGTCATGCACTTCGATGTGCGGTGTCGTAAAAACTTGTCAGTCCAAAGGCGGGGTGTCGGCAGACGGTGTCCAATTACGGGCACGCTCTTGCGCGATGGAAATTTCTTCTGATGTCAGGTTTGCTTCGACCGCCGCACGCGCCTGCGGGGCTGCCGGATGGCCCAAGCTGGCTGCAAGATTAAAATACTGATGCGCGGCAATCGGGTCCTGAACTACGCCTGTCCCAGTGACATGTAATTCGGCAAACTTATACAGCCCCGCTGGCACGCCCAATACCACTGTCTCTTCGATCAGCACCACAGCCTGTGCAACATCGGGCGGACCAAATGTTCCCGCAATAAGCGCATCAGCTAACACAATTTTTGCTTCGATGTGTCCAAGATCAGCGGCAGTCTCAAACCAAGATAAGGCGGCAGCATCACTTTGAGGTACACCACGACCTTCTTGGGTCAGACGCGCGCAATTGAACGCACCATTCACGTCGCCAGATATGGCGGCATCACAAATGAGGGTAGCTCCTAAGGCGTAGTCCTGAAGAACGCCATTCCCTTGCATGTGCAAAAGACCGAGTCGGTTTTTGGCCGGCGCTGATCCACGCTCGCTTGCGACAATGTACGGACCAATCGCTGCATCCAGATCAGGTGGACCACCAAGTCCGAGTTCTAGCATGCGGCCAAGATAGAATGCACCGTCAGGATTACCGGCCTCGAACGCCGCTTCAAATCCGACAGCGGCGGCATCAAATTCCTCATTATCCAGCGCTGTCACTGCGCTTGCAATCAGTGCGTCCGCCGTCTCATCCTGGGCAAAGGCAGTAGTTACAAAAGCTATCGTTGTTAAAAACAACGCCATACCGGCGTGTCGTATCATCTGAAATCGTCTTTCGCGTACTGCGTCAAAGCGACACAATCTTAAGGATAACCAACCAATACTTAACGAGATTTAACCAATTGGCTTACCTATGTCTAAGGTTAATCAGAAAACTGCCGTGGAAAATGCGATATAAGCTTGCGGCCCTTTGTTTTCTGGTCGTTCAGCGCCGCGTATCGGAAACGCAATGCTGCCGTTCAACGTGGCATTGCCCAGTTGCAAAGACAAGTTACCCCCAAAACTCGACAGCGTTCGGCCTTCATCACGTGCAATTGATTCGACACGTCCGATGTCAGCGAAGAGTGACGGCCGCAGAAGCATTGGGGCAGAAACGTAACGCTCAATGCTCTCAAAGCGTGTTGGTTCAAATGCATATTCGCTGCGCATGTAAACGCCTCTGTCACCAGCAAAGCTATCGGTCGAGAAACCCCGTACCGTTTCCCAACCGCCGATAGAAATTTGGTTGTTGGAAAATAGCGCTTCATTGGCGGCTTGCGCGGTTATGAATGTTGACCATTGGTCGCCATTCTCAAGCGGACGGATATAAGTCAAGCGGGCGTTGAGTGTGCTGTAGTCGGTTTCCGGTACCATGCGATCGTCAAGGTCGGCGTTCCAATCCGCGCCAAAGAACCCTGCGCCAAAAGACAAAGACGTATCTGTTGAAATCACTCCAGTGGCCCAGCGGTTTTCATAGCGTAGGCCGATCGTTGCCGACGACCTGCGCTGCGGTGTGAGCTCTGCAAGGTTGATAGTGCGCTCATTGCGGTAAAGGTCTGCTGTGAGGTAGCCGACGGTTTTTGCGGTAGCGGTTCGGCTCATTAACGCCTCTGCCGATATGCTGGCATTCAATGTTTGGGTAAGTAAAAAAGACACATCAGTCAATTGACTGTCTTCTTCAGAATACGAGAGACTTCCTGAGAAGCGATACCGCTGAAACGGGGCGGATACATTCAACGAAAGGGCATTGGAGTCGCGTGTTCCTGAATACGATCCCGACCAGCTGTCGTTGATCTGCAAAAGATCGTCTGCCTGAACTCCGAGGGTAATCTGCGTGCTACCTGTGCTTGCGCTGCCTCTATTGTCGATGCTGAACAAACCGCGCAGCCAATCTGCAACTTCTTCTGTCACCGTCACGACGCTTGTGCCTGGCGCTTGTCCCGCGCTTAGGTTCGCACCAGCCTGAGAAGACACGAGCCTGTTCATCTGCTCCAGCCCATGTTCCAAATCCCGCAATTGAAAAACATCACCAGCAGATTGTGGCATGGCGGTGGTAATCTTCCGTGCCGACCCCGCAGTAGATGCCCCATCAGTAGTATTTTGAATGTAATTGAATGCCTCGATCCGCCCTTCCAAAACTTCAATGGTCAACGCACCACGCCCGATGTCCTGCGCCGGAACATAGGCGCGGCTGGTGATGTAACCAGCATCGGCATAAAGCGCAGAAATCCGGTTGATCAGATTATTGATGCTGGCTTGCCCGAGGCAGGCATTGCTGAATTCCCTAAGGATTGGTGCAAAATCATCGGCCACAAAAATGGATGCATTCACGATGTCGATGTCATCGATTTGAAAACAAGGCTGCTCTGCCACGACCCCAGCCGGTGGCGGCGTCGTAATAACTTGTCCCGCCGTGTCATTGGCGAGGGTAACCACCTCACTTTCAACACGTTCGCGTTCTTGAAGGCGTTGGCCTGGATCCGCTGCTTGCGCGTGCAAAACCTGCGGCAACAACGCAAATACCAAACTCAGTGCATTCCAGAACCGTGCCATCAATCAAAGATGTTCCACAACAAACCGATAGGCCTGCGGTCAAACACAATAGGAAGTGCAAGTGGGACGGTGCGTACCTGTGTTCCCGTCACTTCAACTGTTGATGATGCCGTTTGCGTCCCCAGGGACCATGCAAGATCGCCATTGATCGTAATCGGCCCGACCAGATTGCGCAAACTTCCATCCAGCTGTTCCGATATTAAAATGCTTCGTTGGTTCCGGAAAAACCCGGTCAATCCAGCAGGCTGTTCAATCAACAAAGGGGTTGGCAATGATACGGCGCGAACAGTCGGCGCCGTGAGGTTCATTCCAGTAGAGGCTACTATGTTGCCTGCAGTATTCTCAATCATAGATCCTGCGGTCACGCGCAGTGTCTGGCTTGCGTTGACTGTCGCAGTCATTGAACCGAGCGTGTTCTCACCCTTGGTCGTGCACACCCAACGGCACACGCGGTGCAACGAAAACGCACCGGTTTGCAGTGTGGTGTTCAGTACCTGATCGGTTGCTTCAATACCAACGTTCGCCCCTGTGATGTCAGCACCAAGGTTGTTAATGTTCTGCGCGCGGAGGTTCACATCACCCACACCAAGAATAAACGACTGTTCGCCCGTGATGAGGCGGTCGCCATAGTTTGCGTTGATGCGCGTGTCGTTGCTGCGGCGCAGAAAGAGCGCACTTGCATAGCGATCGCCTTTTTCCTGTGAAGCTCGCAGCGGCGATTTCGTACCGCTCATGCCTGTGACGTTATGCAGATCACCACCGGCGGTGATCGAAATATCTGCATTGGAGAATAAACGACCGGTTTGATTGGTCACATCTCCGGTTGCGTCGACAAAGAGGCCATCCACACGGCCGAACATGACACCGAGGCGATCTACGGAAAGACTACGGTTGATGACATCACCCAATGCACGCACTGTCACACCACCGCGCGAAGTTGCGTCACTTGTCGATGTTTGATTGCCTTCGAGCAGGCTACCGTTGTTGATAATGTCCCCATCGGTGCTGCGCAGGATCAATGCGCCTTCGCGCGACAGAACCTCTGTACGCCCCTGATTAGCGTTCGTACCGCCAAAGCGTAATTGCTGCCCTGTTAGTCGAACATCAGCATCCGCATTCATTTGAACGGCATCGAAGCTTAGACCCGCACCAGCGACAATGAGCGTCGTTTGGCCAACTTTACCTGTGGTGTCTAATAGAGCGACATCACCATCTGCCGCGATCCGGAAGTCGTCGGTCGTTGCTACGTCAAGGCCGGACAAGATAACATCACCGCCTGCGTTAATTGAAGCGCTGCTGAGATTTTGCAGGTTCGCCAGATCCGTTGCATCAGACATAATTGCTGCACGCCGGTCTGCGGAGCCGGAGGCCGTGATGTTCCCGGCAGCCGTTAGTGTCACGCCACCGACAGATGTGAGATTGTCAGAGGACGCGATGCGCCCTTGAAGGCGGGCTTGGCCTAAAGCAATGTCGCCCTCACTGGCAGTGATCGTAATACCGCTTTGCGTTGATTGTAGATTTGGCTGCGCATCGTGCGCATTTTCAAAAGTCACATTGCCAGCCCTGACATTGACCGAACCTGACGCGTTGATGTCGCCCTCAATATCCAGTTGGCCGGACGCGTTTAGTCGAAATCCTCCCACACCTGCCAGCTGATCGCCAGCGATCCGCACACCTGCGCCTTGATCGGTAACTGTCATACTGATCCGCCCGGCTTGAACAGAGCCACCTTGGGTGATGTCCACAACGAGTTCATCACTTGCAGCATCGCTGCCTGCACCCGCTAAAGCCCATGGCAATAATCCGTTGCCATCTTGCCCAAACCCGCCACGTTGCCGATCAAAACTCACTGCACCTGACCCAACAATCATGTTGCCATGTCCACCAACTGAAGCCGCGTCAAAACTGAGCGGCCCAGACACACGCAACGTTTGTGAGATCAACGCGAGCTCTTGCATTGTTCCGCTGAGCCCACTCGCACCAATAGTGATCGCGCCACCCGACACGGTGCTTGATGTGTCACCAGTGGACGAACGGGATATCTGACCAGTCGTAAGCGCTACATTACCGGTCGTTTCAAACCGACCTCCGTTGACCGCGATCCCGTTCGGATTTGCGATAATCATGTCGGCCTGCCGCCCAATGATTGTCACCG
>JAVCKV010207911.1:0-16546 GCA_032274145.1 Herpochondria borealis | reverse complement strand
CTGGAATGTCCGAGTTCCACTTGTCCCGTAGGATCTCGGCGGTTTGCTTAATGTACTTTGTCTTCAAGTTGTGGAAGCCGACTTTGCAGATGAAGGCGTTGAGTGCGGCCGGTTCAAGCGCAAGCACGGATTCGAGATTGAAGCCCTACTCTTGCTGTTAGTTGTATTGTATACGCAAGAGGCTGGAGACTTACACCAGGTATACCTTCTTGCATGCTTCTCATTGCGACCGCGGTCACAGTGTCTTTTGTTTGACTGCTCAGCATCAACGCAATGAGAGTCTGGAAACGCCGATCGCGTGGTGATCGGTTCTTCTCTGCAAGACTTTCGCAGCCCATTGTATCTACCGGCGCGATGTTCTCGTGGCGCATCTCTCTTGTCAAAGCGTAGATCTCCTCCCAGTTTGATGGTGGTTCTACTTTGACGCCACCATTCTCCGTCTTGACCTTCTTGGCAGGTTGACGACGCGCTTTCTTAGGCTTCGCTTCTTGACCTGGCAATTTGATTGCTGCCATAGACACCTCTTCCCGCTCACGCTTTACCACGACTGGCGCTTGCTGGCCCCTTTTCCGCTTCTTCGTCGTTGCTTGCCCTTCACCATCTGTGTCCGACTCCGTAGGCACAGAGCTCAATTCTGAATCAGATGAAGCATTTTCATTGTGATCTGCGCTGTCACTGTTATCTGTGGCGGCATCTCGAATGTTGTGCACGGCAACGTTGGCCGCTGTCCTCGTTTGACGTAAGGTGCGCTGTGTCTGACTTGCGGCAATGATGCGCGCCGTGTCGCGAGAGATACGTGAGGTTCTCATTGATGTGAAAAGGGATCCTATCTTGTGGGATGGGCGTAAAATGACGCTGACTATCGCCCAATGCGTGAACATGCGACAGGAAGACCACTGTCGTCTACATCTTGGTTGTAATGTCGTCAGTACCGTTGGTCAATATAGGAGGGCCAATGAGAGCTCGTGGACGCGAACGCGCTAACACGTGACTTCATCCGCCCTCAGCCAGATCTAGAACCAGTTGAACCAAGTGACGCTCCGCCTTTGTCACATGCATTGTCTTGATCTTGGGCGTTAGCATTGCTGTTTCCAGAGTGTATATAACACCAAGTGGATAGAATTTTTGTCAGCCGTCAGTACACTCATTCGGCCTATTTCATTCACATTATCGCTGTTCAACATGCTACAAACAAGTACTATAGAGAACAGAATGCCATTATCTCCTATCAATGACCTTCCTGAGGAGCTCCTTGAATCCATCCTGAAAATCGTCAAAGAAACGGAGTACCCCACCCTTTTCTGGAACTCGCTTCGAACCTGCCAGAAATGGCATCGAGTTGGGCTGGGGTTGTATCAGGGACTAGGCTTTGCTACGACAGTTGTCATCGAATCAGACATGCGTCGGAACAAGGTGCAATATGATAACGGTAATCTTATGGGGCAATTGGAAACGAGCCTGGACCTGGAGATACCTTCGAAGCTCTACCTATCGCTACTGAAGAGTCTAACGATTGAAATTCAACATCGACGCAACACCAGCCTCTTCACCATGCCACGAAACACTGAATTTCTCAAGTCACTGGAAGACATATTCGCACAGACTAGTAGACTGACGACCTTTTCTATACACTTCTCTGATGGCTGGGACTACCCAAATCTGGATGTACCTGCGGTTCCCCAAAGTTGGCTGGCCAGGATTATAGGAGTGCTGCCGGACTCGGTGATCCATCTGGAAATCGATAGTGCGGGAACGGACGTCTCTTATGATCCCGAATTGCATGTTAAGCAAAGGGAGCATCTTTGTTACCAAGTCGGCAAGATCATTACGCGACTTGGCCATCTCAGGTTGAGAACTGGGCATGTATGTAGCGCAATGTTCGGTGCTAGCTTTGATGGCTCCCAGCACAACATGGTGGGATGTGGTAGCCAGAAGACATCAAAAGATAAGCAAGAAGCTCTTGGAAAACTGATCTCACAGTGGCACATGCGAGCCCTGACGATTTGGATTCCTTGGGGTTTGGCTTTTACCTTGGACACACCTTTCTCTCGTGCATGTGCTGCACTCTTGGACCCCAACCTACGAAATCCCACGGTCATTCTTATAGTCGAGCAAAAAGACGTCTACTGCCCTAAGCGGTCGACGATAACGATCCCTTCTTTCCCGGTGAACAGCAAGTTTATCTGGCAACCTCACTCCAACGTCCCCCTTTCTCTGCGCAACGCGCTGTCGGATTTCCGCTTCGCTACCATCTGCGGATATACCGACGCCAACCGCCGGCTGGCCAGTATGAATCCTACTCTATGCTCTCGGACGAGACCAGAGATGCGTCCATGCAAAGAATGTGCAAAGATAAGAGATGCGCCCACACGACACTTTGTCAGCTCCGATACCTTCTACCCACCGCCCGAGCCAGACACAACAACATCCTACCCCTATATCGCCATCCAGACCGTCGAGAACATTCTAAGCTGGACGACAAACACGCACTCGTCCTACCGCTACCCACTCTCCCAAGCCGACGAGCCGGGCAAATCGTTTTGGAGAGGAGCAGATCGCTGGTCCTGCCAGCTACCGGGCTGTGGAGCGAGAAGCAAGAGCATGGTGCACTTGAGGGGCCATCAAATTTACAAACATGTCAACTACACATCGTTTGGAGAGCTGCGTTGTCCTAGCACAGGGTGCGATTGGATCGGCGGCATCAACGGAAAAGACGGAGCAGAGTATGAGGCCCATGTCATGGAACATCATTTGGAGCCCTGTACACTGAGTAAGTTGGACAGCATGCTTGACTCTGTTCCGTTGCGACCAAAGTCGAAATATTGGGATACGTAGTCTGGTACTCAGTCAGCCTAGTCATTTTTGCAACCATGGTTCAACGCATTTGCTCAGTATTCGAACGCTTTGAGAAACAAGACGTTTGTGATTCCGCTCTCTATACAGATGCCTTGAGAATGTGTTGCTCGATACAATAGGCAAGAGATGCAATATCGGAACTATTTCTAGAGACGAATGTTGACGGCTGTATACATGGCGCTGTCGCAACTTAGATACATTCAAATTGCGAGCGCATCTGGATACAGTAGGTAAGAGACATACAGTATGATTTGTGCTCGCAAGTATGAGACTGATTTTCTACTCATTCTGAATTCTAGAGACGAATGTTTTCTTGCTCCTCCGGTCTATTCATTGACATATCGACTAAGGTGTAGCTCGATGCAACAGATAGAAGATGATGTATTGGTTTGCTCGTATCATATCGGAAGAGCATTTGCGACCTGATGGAAGGGCATAGTTCGCCTGTGCAGTCATGATACATGATACAACATTGGACGACCCGTGATCGGAGCTAGACACCGCAAGAATCAATCCGTCTACACCTTGCTTTCGCGACCCATTTTACCAGATATTTAACAGCCAGTCGGTTTCTAGAGTGTAGAATGTCAATCCGCCTAGACTAATCCAATAATATACTCCTGGTCCTCCATGCCTTCGCGAGGTTTCATTTCTCAACCGCATAGCAGAACAGCGCTCTGCAGAAAGAGCAGGAAAGTGGGCTGGAGGGCACTTCTTTTTAAACGTGAAGCATTCTTTAATGATTGCTGCGGACGCGGTTTCGATTGGCCGGAAGGTGGAAGGCTGCTGTTCTGTATGGCACTTTCCGCAACTCGGATGTTTGAAGCAGCGCCTTCAACTTGGAAAACTATGCATAGAAAGCATCGGGAGAAGCAAAATGAGACGGGGGCAACGTCTTCCAAGCTAGGTATACATGCCTAGTTGCCTGGCTCTATAACAAGAGGCTTCTTATCAGTTTCAATTGAAAACTTGGGACTTGACGGAGACAACTGCTAGGACATACTCCGGAGTAGCATTTGATCACATGTCCGAATCATGCTGGCCAGTTGTTCGGCTGCGACACGCACTCTCGTCACACTGTACAAGTAGTAGAGAGGAATGTAAACAAGCAAGGCGAGCAGCCAAGAGACAAGAATCGATAAAATATCGGTACAGTACCAAGGTGGCCGAAACATCCTAGCTACTCTAGTGATCGCAGGAGGGGGAAAGCTACGGTGTACGATACGAAGTAGCTTATACGAAGTACTATAACCTAACGCGCCAAAGTTAGTTGTGTGCTTCGAGGGTTGAAAATAGTGTCTCGAGTGAGTGAGTCACATGTCCCTGGCTTGTATTGCAAAGATAGTAAGTTGCCAGTTGGAAAGGAAGGCAATCTCCGAGTTGGCCATAAGTCCTTCTTTTGGCCGAAGCCTATAAAATCTTGAGGCCCTGTTCAGCTTTTTGTCTGCGTTCGCGAATGCGTTTCTGCAACTGCGTTTCTGTATCTGACGACGGAGCTGGCTTCTTCAGCTGGATTGCGTCGTCAAAAGTAAATGAGACGCGATAAGCATAAGAAATAATTTGCATCCTCTCAAAAGCCCATATGCAAGTTGCAAGTTCTGGAAGCTACTCGGTATCGGTACGTAGGCGAGCCGTGGTGTCAATTACTTTGAAGTATACTGACTCCTGCATAGTTGGTTGCTGGATTGGTATGACGTACTTCTTCGTACAAGCTGGAGTAAGTGCAATCGTGGTCACCACATAAGAATGGATGCATGTCATGAACAACGTCCAGCTCCAGCATTGCCTGTCGTTAAGTTTTGCCGAAAATAGCTCCGGAAATATCAAGGTGATAATCGACAGTGCGCAGATGGATTGAACTATGGGACTGACCGAGCAACAGTTAGAGCTTCCCAACTGTTCCCGGAAATATGGGTGCCATAAGTCTATGTGGCAGTATCAGACGGAGTGTGTTGATACGAACACGGTTGCGTAACTTGAATTTTCCAAAACTCACACAATCCAAGATATTAGTTATGGACCACATTTTTTAATCGTATTCATAAACCGATCGGGACTCAAATGACCTAAAGACATTACTGCAGGATGAATCAGCTTTCATGACTTTTTCGTGATTAGGACGAAAGGCATTCACGGACTAATCGGGATATAGTCGGAATATCATTGGAGTAACGTTTTCCTAGTAAACAAGACATTAGTAATTCAGGATCCAGTCACAAATACCCTTCTGTGCCACTTCGGGGATGCAGATTTCAGAGCGGTATTCAACTTGGGTGGCGATTTATCCACGTATCCGCTCAACGTTCAAGCTTGGCCTATATATCGGTCCCTAGCGGCAATCACTACCAACCTATTTCAAGTTGTTTGTGGAACAGAAATGACTTTGCCATTCCATTACGGTCTGTACACGGATTCAGCCTAGCGAGGACCTTTCCCTATTCTGTCCCGGTTGGGTGTGATCGAGTTCACATCGCTCTCCTACGCAGGGATACTCAAGATATAGCGATCGAGCAACCTGGTGTGAGCGCCTCGAGTTTTCGGTCAATTGTTGGCAGTCGCACAAAGTGTCACGTCGCACAAACCAAACCACAACAACTTTACCTTGACATTCTGTTCGATCCCTTCATTGCTTTTCATTAGCTTCATACAATATACCTCAGTAATCAACAAACAAAGTCGAAAATATGGATACCTCGTTCGAAGATAAATCAAAGGAAGAAATGATGAACTTGTTGAGCAGTTCCTCATCTACTCTCAAAGTTACCACCCCAGACGATGGTTCCACTAAGGAACTCGAGGAAGATGTTCCCATGACGTTCCCTCAAAGGGTAAGTTTATCATTGCAATTGCTCTTGTCTCATGTGGATGATCGGTTTGTCGGTTGATATTGTGAAGCACCATCATTCTGTTGATGGTATTCTCAAAAGGACTGTCGTTGGTCTGTCGTAGACGTGGTACTATTTATCGCGTGCGAAAAACTTACTGCATCGAAAAAAGTGCAAACTTGTTTTCTGCGTCATGTCCAACGTCGTGCTCACCGAAACTTTCTCTATGATTGATTGATTCACAGTTGATGGAGATTCTCTCAAACGAAGCTCATCACGATGTTATCGGATGGCTCCCTCACGGAAAGGGTTTCATCATCTACAAGAAGAAGAAGTTTGCTGCTGAGATCTTGCCCCTCTACTTCAAGCAATCCAAGTTTACCTCCTTCACTCGCAAGTTGAACCGATGGGGCTTTACCAGAGTCACTCGCGGCCCTGAGACTGGTGCCTACTACCACAAGTTCTTCCGCAAGGGTGATTTGCGTCTCTGCATGCAAATGAGTTGTCAATCTTCCAAGGTGATGCCTCAGCAACAAACATCGGGAGCGCAACCAGGACTTGGTAACTTCAACGCCGGATTTGGCGCCACCGCCAATGGTCTGTTTGCTGGAGGCAACCCTGCGGATATCGCTCAACAGAATCAGTCTCTCATTCGCCATCAGCTGCAACAACTGCAAATGCAGCAACTTCACTTGCAGCAGTTGCAAATGCAACAACAACAGCAGCTTCAGGCCGCGGAGTTTATGCGTCAGGCTCTTTCCAAGCAGAACGGAGGCCATCAAGGAGAAGGCGAAGAAGAGCTCAACAACAGCAGCAGTAGTGGAAAGTATGATCCCAATTCCTTGTTCCTTCAAACTCTTCAACGGACGAAAGACTCTGGCAGTGGTTTGATGGGCAGCGGACCAATCGCTCTATTGCCGGCCAATACTCCTGGTTTGGGCGAACCAACCCGTCCCACCGCTGGCAATGGAAGAGCATGGGCTGCATAAGCAGCGGGCTTTGTTGCCTCTACTCGTGGTGAAATCTTTATCACGCACGATTGTACTATAAGCGACCAGAGACTGGCGGTTTTCATTGCATCAGTTTGACAAGAAACGGACGGGGATGTCCCGTAGAGTTAAAACACAAGCATATCTACATAATATTAAATCAACATTTCAAAGACGACGATAGACTGCGAGATCCCAGACGGAAGTTTCGAGGTATAATGCGGCAACAGCATAGAATACGTAGGGCCTTACCAGCAGATACATGCGCATGAACATGTAGCGTTGCTTGCTGAATCTAGAATTGAATCTTGCAACCTACCAGCAGGGCGGGTGGGCTACCCGGGATAGATTTGAATATTCAGAAACCTCCGACTTTCCGGGTTCGGGTTCAGAAAGCCTCTCCATTGAACCAGTCGTGGAATTCCAAGTGGGAGCCGCTCTACTATGGAGATTTAAAGAGGAGACAGGTGGACCGTCTGAAGTAGTCGAACCGCACAGATACTCGGAAGGGTCTATCACAAAAATTCACACAAACCGGAAGCGTGGTTGGCCACGCAAGGCATGTATCAATCGACTCTTACGAAGCCAACTCACTCTAGAGGAGAGAGGTTCGGAACACTGACCAGCTTCGTATAAATATTCTCCTTGCCAGTCTGCCTGGATCAGCCTTCCGATGCTATAAAGCTCATGCGAGACACGCAGTGCGCAACGAAGAGTGAGGTACAGATCTATGCCAAGCTAGCAAGAAGGGCACACATGTTCGAATGTGCTGATGTGGTCTAAAAAAAGTAATGAATCTTGTTCGTAGTTTTATCCACCAAATACCCATTGGACCTTCCTCCTTCCTGCGCTTCACGACTGTCCAGAAACGTTGGTCATTGTGCGCGTTTCTCTCTCCAGCACTATGATATCTGCTGTGATATATATCTCCCAGCATATGCAACCAGATGTTAAAAGTTCCTGGTCGTTGTTCTCTAAGCAACTCTAATAAGGACGTCTCCAAATCCAATGGTGGGAGGTTAACGTGACTATTTGATACCATAGAGTGTACCCACATGGCTTACCAAGAGCTGATATGCCAGCCTAGGCGCACAGCCTGGAAGTCTCTACGGAACAAACAGAGTAGTCAGTCTAAGCTTGCTTCCATGATGCTACCTTTGACAATCGTGCTTTTGACGCGCTTCCCGTGTTTACACGGTAAGTTCGCGACTCGCGAGCTTCTTCAATACCGATGATCTGCTCGCACTACTCGCTGTTGCTACAGTGGAGCTCTTTGATTCTGAACCAATCTACTTGTGAGGCTTTGGTGCCTCTACTCCTCATTGTGAAGGAGACGGCATGCAACTCTTGGTAACCAACAGGTGGAACCAAGATGCCTCTAGGACGCCTGAGAATAGATGACACAGGCTAGCTGCCGACACACTACGTGGCTGCCGTTTACTCTCTTTGTGCCCTCTATTTGTCCCAGGGCAGGTGTTCGAAAAACCAAAGGCTGCTTGTTCACATGTGCCAGCCTGGGCGCACCAGCCTGGAAGTCTATATTTCTACCATTACAATTCCAGAATGATCGCCAGTCTATCTAGACCCACTGACGGAGAATGTCGGAGCGGGGAGTTGTGGTCACCTTAGACGTCGCATCTAAAAGCTGGGTGAAGTGTCGAGTATTGGGTCTAGAGAGCAGAACCCTTCAGCACCCTACTGTAGCTACCGTACACAGTATTTCCTAACATAGTACCGTCGGCACGGGTCTACAACTCGTTTTCAGTGCAGAGGGGTCGTCAAATCAAATCAACAATGAGATTATACTCCTACTCAAAGGGAAGGTGCTTTCTATTTGTATCATAATGCGTTCACTATTATGTATTTTATGCAGAGGCAATACCAATGCTAAACTTCAACGTCGTTTCTGTCACCATAGAAGCTCACTGTTTCTTTGAAAAAGCAACTCCTGGTCCTGTAACAGTAGCCAAGTGATACTTCAACAAACTTTCTGCCACCTTCGACTTTGTCTTGAAGGTCAGGTCGTAGAAGCTCTTTTCGCCTCGCTGTGGCTTTGGTCCATCTCCCTTGAAACCACTGTCAACGTAAATCTGCGCTTTGGCATTTGGACTATCGTAGTACACAATCTTTCCAATGTGACGATACTTTTCAAGCTGTGTCAGCCACTGTCCCCTGCCCTTGATGATGTTTGCATGCAGGTTGATGAAAGCGTTAGCCAAGACGAGCTTAAGCCCCGAGAGGTGGGTGGCGTTGTCATCCACCACGGCGTTGACCATGTCATCGATAAACGTCAAATTTGCATACCCACGTGGCACCACATCCGCCTGATAGATAATGTTTAGCATGTTGGGCACGATGTGCTTGTTGAGAAAGTCGGTAGTTGTCTTGTTCCCTGCATCAGTGATGGCAGTAGTCATGGGTGCCGAGAAGGCAATGGTGCGGATTTTGACGTTACTCAGATCGGTGTCTGGGGAGAGGCCCATAAATGGCGACTTTTTGCCGGCTTCGTCAGGTGGAGCCAAGAAGAAATGAGCCACTTGAGCGAGTCCACCACCCAGGGAGTGACCCGTCAAGAGAATGCGTTTGATGGGTTCGCCATCCCAGCCACTGCTAGGTTTTGCCTTGTTCTTGTCCTTCATGTAGTGTCCGCTAACAAGCGCCTTAATATCAGGGGCATGGTTTTTGAAGTTGTTCCTGATAAGATCGTAGTAGGCCTTCTGGAGTTCAACGCCGTCCAAGGAGGAGATAGGTGTGGAATCAAACTTGATATCTGCAACCGCGTCAAGCAAGGTCGAAGTACCACGCCAGGCCAGGATGAGAGTCTCGCCAGTAATGACAGCAGCAAGGGTTGGGGGGTTCAATGAAAATTGTTTGGGTAACCCACCTGGAATCGTGACCCCCTTGTCAAGGAAGCGAACCGTGAGGTCATCGAAGGATTGCTTGACCTTGTCATTGTCCAAGAGCTGCTTTTCAAAGACCGAGTTGCTGGGATTTGGAGCCTCGTAAACTTCGCCAGAGATGGTAGCGCAGAGTTGAATTAGATTATTATCGACGTCTCCTGGCAAGCCCCCACCTGGAAGAGAGAAGTGGATGGGTGCTGGCTTCTCGTCTTCGATCTTGGCTTTCTTGTCCTTGTGCTCTTCTGGTTTCCAACCGGCTTGTACCTTCTTCTCCGTCGCTTCGTATCGCGTCAACAAATCGTTGCTTGCAGTCATGGTGTAGTCGTTCGTCTCTTGTTTGTTTTCAATATTATGGAAACTTGGAGAGCTGCTTGGAGACTTATCTCATGAGACCCTGGTTTTAGTCGCATCGCGGAGGTGACCTCTTGCTCCTATCTGGTGGGCGGCATGCAGGATTGGAAGATCGCGCGATAAATGATCATGATGCCAGCAGCACACAAGTGTGTCTCAGGTGTCAAGACCGTCTCCCAAAATCCGTCGATCCAAACAGCACTTATACTCTTGATGGCATTGAGGTTCTCCTTCATCACTTGCAGAAGTGTCTGTGGCATAATCCCGTGATTGGGGGCTATTCACGCAATGATCTCCACAAGAAGCAGGTGCTCTCATGAGAAAGGTCTGTTTGCGCGCGATGAGGGCTTATCAAAACCTTGTTCGCATCGAACTTTAACTAGTTTCAGAGCGTGATTTCAATTGGTTAGATACACGTGTACACGAAAAAATACTTGTAGAGATAGTAACCATACAAGAACATGCTACTGAGGCCGCCGAAGGAGGTGGGCATTTGGTCTTCAAGAGGCTCTAGACGGCATTCTGAATGATTATACTTCCGCCCAAGATGAAAGGAAGTAACAATGCATGGCATTGAGGATTAAAAAGCTACATGTAGCTAGCTAGACCTTCTCCAGAACAGCAAGAGTCGTATGATGAAGGCAGGGGTTGACATGATAAGGAGCAAGACCGATATACTACTGTTCACCCAATCTCTTAAAAGTATTTCCAGCTTCACTCCCAACCATCTTTGCATTGATTCTGGCGCCGTGGTCTTGTAGTATCGGCGTGTTCTAGATCAGTCCAGAACCACGTCAGATCGCTGGCTTCTCTTTCCCAGCTCTCTCGTCGTGACGAAGCTAGATGCCGGAGAAAGTCTTTAAAAAATGAACAGCATCGATGTACTAAGATTTAGACGACAGTTTTGGGAACATATGGGGTCATGCGGGGTAGCCATCGAGGGACGTGCAGTTTGTACATTTTGTATTCATCGCCGAAGCGGGCTTCCATATCGGGTTCTTCGCTCACCATAAACCATATCATTTTGACTAATACGAACGATCCCGTAAAGAGTGCATTCGTTTGTGAATGGACTAGAAGCGTTGTCCCCAAAAGAAGGCCGACAACACCCGAGATCATTGGATTTCTTGAATATGAGTACATCCCTGACACAACCAGGTTTCTTCCAGGCGGAGTGGCTTTTATCTACCGAGGTAATGGGTGTTGCAGATAATGTTACGACGACGATGAGGATCATTTGCGTCGTCGTCTTGGCAGCATCAGTCGCCACGAGAAGAAGTCCCGTCGTCGAGAAAGTCATTGTGAGGAGATATTGAATCTGATGAACTTCTTTGCTATTGGCGAAGAGCTTTGTGCTCACTCGCACAGCTGCTTGGGGAGTATCACGCACATGGCTATTGAGCTTAACTTGTTCACAGTATAAATTAGTAAGAAAAAAATAAAGCCAAATATGGTAGCAACATTATTTGCAAGTGCGAAAGTGACATTTGGGACTAAAGATTCTGTGTGGGTCGAGCGAGAAACGTTGTTTGCCTACTGGTACTAGTACCGTATTGCATCCACAAAAAGGCTGAAAACGAATGGACAATGATGCAGCTACGGCACACGCATAGCCCAGCAACAAAACAATGAAGACGTTCAAGAAGATTATCCTGTTGGGACTGTGGGGTAGGGTAGCGTCCCTCAGCGGCATGTCAAGTGCCCCGTCTCGAAGATCAGTACTCGAGGCTCTGGTGCTGGCCAATACCGTGCTGATTCCAACTGGCAGTTGCTCCGCCCAAGATGAAGAGGCCGAGTGTCAGAGGGGAGTAGTGGTGACTGAATCCGCTATTCCTGGTGCCTACCAGAGTATGTGCATGCTTCAGGAAGAGAGAAGGATCCCCTTTCAGAAAGAAATCCTGACGATTCAGCAGGGATCCTCGGTAGGAGCAGGTCGAACAGGTGTCGCGGTGTGGAATTCATGTCTACTGCTGACTCGTTTGCTAGAGCAGACAGGGACGGACTATGTAAGGGACAAGACGGTGTTGGAACTGGGATGTGGTACAGGTCTAGCCAGCATTGCTTGTGCTCGACTTGGTGCAGCGCGCGTGATTGCGACAGATGGAAACCCAACAGTGGTGGAGTTGGCTCGTGACAATGCAGAACGCAACAAAGCGCGCGTGGTTGAGACGGCCAACCTTCCATGGGGATTATTGGACGCCATGGAGTTTTCGGATGCCGCAGATGTCGTCATGGGGAGTGATCTAACCTACAACTCTGGCACATGGCGTGTTTTGGCAGAAACCATCAACACTGTGTTGAAGCCTGGTGGTTGTTTCTTGTACTTGACACTAGGGCATTCTGGATTCAACGTCAAGGGTGAACTTGATGGATTCCTGCAGGTTATTGCAGCGGAAGGCTTAGTAGTCGAACCGACAAAGCTGGAACAACAGCTAGCTCTTTCTTCGCAAGAGCAAAGTGTTTTGGATGGAACTGGTGGTGTTCGAGTTCTGCTGTTGAGGAAACCAGCACTGCGGAAACTATCTTGATAACTCATGTCTGAACTCCTGAAACATGACGTGTGCCCTCTGTCAGTAGTGACCCACAATGCGTGAACCCATGGAAGGAAAAGGTCGTGTTACATCTCATGGCAGTTTGTGGCGCCTATACTTGTATCACTACTCTTCAACATCTTGATGCTCATGGTCAACTATTGGAAGAGGGGGGCACATCAGAGTGAAAAAAGTATGGAGAGCTATCGATCTTTACGTAGACGGACACGACATACTCCAGTACCTGTTACAATACTACAGCGCTCACTCTCTTTACATGCTGCTTATAAGCAATAAGCTAGAGTGCTAACATGATCGAGGAGCTTTTGATGAATAACATCGACTTTAGTATCGAGCATCCTCTGTTGCAATCAGGCCAACAACCGCCCAACTAGTAACCAACTCCCCCCAGAGCACGTGCTTTTTAACACAGCGACGAAGAGAGCTACCGACGAAAGCCGAGCTCCTAGACTAACAACCCAACCTTTTCAATTGATTCCAAAAAGAAATAACGTTCGTCATCAATCAGTTTGCACCGCACTGTGCCCTTGTAAGGTGCCTTGTTGGACACAATGTTGAGAATGAGTGCCGTACCTGTGGCACGATCGACTTTGCACACATCCGTCGCGTCGTAGCCAATCACGGCATTGCCCGTACCACCCACCACCAATGCCACGAGTTGTGTGTCATCGCTGTCATCTTGAATTGAAATGGCAAATTGATATCTCAAGTCTCCCTCTTCACCGTGACGTTTTGTCAGTTTTGCCAACATGCCCCGACAATCGGGCAATATTTGTGTAATGGAGAACTCGCAATCATGATATGTACCACCTTCGACACTGGAAGCACAAGCCTTGAGTGGATTTTCGGGCGACTTTGGAGAAGCCGGTGGAGCTGTTACGTCCTTCTGGTCCGGCAGTGTTATGGGCAGCAAACCACTCTGCGGATTGGTGGGTTCCTTTCGATCCATGCGGCATTGATGATCCACCAACAAGTGGCGCACTTCCAAGGTTTGATTCGGAAGCGGCACAATCCATGACTTGTCCAAGGCAAAAATGCACGTGATATTGTTGACAATTCCCTGGCTGACGTTACGCAGTCGCACAAAGCGCCCCACGGCCAAGTGTTGCTGGCAAAATCTCCAAAGCGGTTCTTCCCAAACAGCAACATTGATGACTTGGCCACACACGGATACTACGTCACCGAGTCGGTCCGTCGCATCGCTGCAGTGGGGCGATTGATTAAGCTCCTGAATTGTTCTGTGCAACGAAATGAGCGCTTCTTGTGGCGGATCGCCACCACATGCTGTATCAATGGCGTGTGCTAGCGGTGCATCTACTGCGAGTCTATGTGGAATGCGCAACGAAAACAATGCTACCTCGGTGAGACGGCTGTTGTACGCGCAGAACGAGAAGTTTGGACGAGACCAGTTGGTACTTACGAATCTGACGAGGGTACTCCCGTTCCATCCCATACCCTGATAAACCCACGCGGCATTCCATGAAAATAACCGTGATCTGCCGGTGTTTCATAGACTCCACACACCATGGCGGTCGAGTCTCCTGGTTCTTCGAGGTGGGAGAGCTCTGACAAGCGAAACCTACTCGTGGATTTCATTGTAGGTCGTGTCGCCAAGCGCTCTTGTCCCCAAGACCACAACTGTTGATAATATCGAGTGAAGTCGTCGGCTGCTGGAGTTGTAGCAGTAGTCGTTGCCAACGTTCTAGAAGCAACAACTCTGATCGTGGATGTCGTTCGACCCAACAGTTGCATCTCATCTTGCCATTGCTATGTAGTGATTGCACCCGATAGTGTGAGCAAAACGAGGCGAGTGTTCAAAGAAACCATACACATTCTTGTCGACGTACCTTGATTCCAGCTTCCCTAATGACTAACAAATCACCCGCCACCACTAGTTTGGGTAAATCCTCTGGCCTTTTGCGAAAGATGCAAACCGTCAAGGCATCATCCGAACTTGGATCCACAAGACTCGCCGTTACGAGCCATTGATTGGTCTTGGTGGGCGTGGGCAGCGTGAATCCCAGGACGACACCGCAAACGGTGGCGCTCGGATATTGCTTGTGCCGTGCATCGAGTGGGGTGGCTTCGTGTGCTTGGTACAAGCTTGTAATTTGATTCAAGCGGTGGAAGCCAAGAGGAAGCGCCAATGATGTTGCATCAGTCCTCGCTCGTTTCGAGGATGGAAGAGCCGTGGAAGTATCTCTCGTATGTTTGGTACCAGTGCTCTCGCCCGACCTCATCAAGGGTACTTCTCGTGCTTGCTGTTGTCGCATCTCTGATTGCTGCTGCTCCTCTGGTTGCTGCAGTTGCTCCACTGGTCGTCTCGATTGTTGACCCTTGTGATACTTACGCAAAGCTTGACTGATCGAGGATGGTTCACTCTCAGAAACCAAACTACACGATGGCACCGCATCGATGCGGCACTCCTTGAGAACCTTGTCCGGGGTTGCAAACGCTAGCGACAAATTCCAATCCTCCGTCACAAAGCTAAAATGTGCTCCATCGGTTAACGCAATTCTCGACTTGCCTCCAATGCAAATGACATAGGGGCTCGTGTCGGGTAAGGTCCAGTGCTGCCGTTTGTGATTATTGGGGAATATAGAGGCTGCCGCAACGTTTTGCAGTCTCATATAGAGTTTGGCGTCCTTCGTATTGGCAGCATGTCCATGCTTATCCAAAAAGTTACAAACGACCTGCGCATGCTTGTTGTAGAAATAGATTGTGATGCGTCGATGAGCTCCAGTCACAAACTTGTCCATGGTTCCTCTTGGCAACAACTGCAACACAGACAAACTAAGTACATTTCGATACGACGTCCACATCGGTCCGTCATCTTGTGCGGATCCAAACGAAGACGAAGTCGCACCCAATATTGCTTCCGTCAAGCGTTTGGTACTCCTCAAAGGCGTCGAGTGCTCCACCAGACAGAGAGGGAGGGATGCGCTCTTCGTGTAAAGGTCCAAAGCGGAAATGGTATTGACGACATGAATTGCATCTTGAACCAAGGGGATAGTATCCTGTCCCCTGTTGGTTTTTTTATGAGAAGTATCGACAGTCGACGTTGGAGCTTGCGATTCCGGGGCTAAATCCTCCTCCTCTTCGTCTTCATTATCCACAGTTTGTTCTTCATTCTCACTGCCCTCCTCTTCTTCTTGTCGCTCCAACACAAATCGTTTATAACAATATTCGGCCAGATTCTGATTCCATTCCTTGGCCCATTCTTTATGATACTTGTATTCGACAGCTTCTTCCTCTTTAGGAGTCGCTAGCTTGGGAATCTCCGCAAGTGAAGTGCTGTAATTGGCCCCCTTTAACGCCTCATCCTCGGTCACTCTGTATAGAAACTTGACTAAACCAGACATGGTGGTGACTGTTGCAACTATCGTGTCCTACATGTATATTCGAATATTGTGCTTGTTGAATTTCAAATTATCTCCAGAAAGAAAGGGCGACAACATCACTTGAGAAGCAATGCGAGGCAATCCAAATTTCAAATTTCATACTGTCACTGGAGACGGTGAAAGTGTCTACTGTCGTTTTTGCACTCTCGCACTGGTCACTCGCACCGGAGAGCCCAGATCCAGGACACTGAAGCTGATGGGACGTTTGCCTTTGTCTCTATTGCGGTGCGGTCCTGTGCCAAGAGACAGCGACAATATGGCAGGAGAAGGAATGATCATGGAGTCATAATGATTCTGAGTCTGCTCTTGGCATCGTTTTTCTTGTATCCTACAGCCTCCACCAATGATAGATTCCCCAATCCAATACAGCCCTGCCAATGCCAGTGAATGTAGTGTCTGCTTTGTGCCCTCAACAATACCTGGAGCTGGGTTGGGTATGTTTGCAGGCCGCAAAGTTGAACATGATGGGCAGAATCCATTGCTCAGTGGTGATATTGTCATTCGGCTCATCTAATTGAGATTTGGATATGTTTCATGGCAGTGCAATATACAGATATACACAAAGGCGGTTGTATCCTGTACTATGATATGAATAGACTCACTCAGCCAGTTCCAGAAGAGAACTAATTTTCCCAGCATTGTCATACACAGACAATAGCGCGCGACAAGCGG
>JAVCKV010207800.1:0-16548 GCA_032274145.1 Herpochondria borealis | reverse complement strand
GCTACTGCAGCTTCGAACCGATCAATCGGATGCAGGGCCCATTCAATGTCGCACCCTAGCACACACGTGTCAGTAAAGCTACTGTACCCGTCAGACTTCGGCTGGAATTCGCAACTCGGGCAACCGACATTCATCACCGCGGCATACCGCTTCGCCTCACCGCTTCCGCCTTTCCATCTTCGCCCTAAACATCATAACCCTTACATGTTCGTCTTGTTGCTACGGAAAGCACCCTCGGTTCCTACCGTATTATTGCGCTCGGACTCACGTCCTACGACCTGTCCTGTCCGGTCCTGTTTACACCATCTCCGACCAATCATCTGGCTTTTTGCTCTTCTTTTCATCCATTCTCACGGATAATTCTGGGACCCGACGCTTTCGCGTCACTCTCTACCACATTACTGAGCCACCTCGAAAGAGGGACCTCGAATATCCTTCGTTGCAATTGCTTGATTTTACTGTGGGTTTGTATGGGTTTTTTCTTGCGCTCAAGCGCATTAATGTTGCAAGCTTTGCACGACAGTAACGCGCGATTTTCAACCGTGATTATTAATTACCGCCACCACACGCAATGGTGTGACCAATAGGCCTGCTTGTCATATACATTCACCTTACTGTGGTGTACCACCCAGGAACACGATAGGGATTGCTCCCGCTCCAAAATTTCATTTTTAAATAATATTAAGCGGTTGTCGCGCAGACAATGAAAAATGAAAAATAATGAGCAATTGTGTCACGCCGTACTAAGTTGGAAAATATCACAAAAAGTAACGCATCTACGCACGCGTTATGTACTGCACCGGACATGAGGAAGAATCCAGCTCTCTCGCCCGCACTCTAGTGACCCAGCCACATAGCTTCATAGCCGCGCGGCGACCAACCGTACCTACGATTGTCATCATAAGAGATGTACGCCTGGTGCTGGCGTCGTGCACACATTGTGAACTGTACTGATGCAGTTAGCTCGCCCGAAGCAGCACACAAGAAGGAGGAGATTGGTAGAGCTAGAACGGAGGGGCAGGTCGTGGCGATAAAGGGGACAGCGTGCACGTGGGCAGGGCGTAGTTTCGTCGCCCCTGCGTTGTGTGCTTCGGCGCAGCGTTGCTGCAGACCAATGTAAAAGGAATAGGTAAAGGAGGTAAACTAAGGGGAAAAAGAAGGCAAGACGGGGAAAAAGGCTTTACTTGGAGAGAATACTTCTCTACCACCGTTAATTCTCTCTCCAAACACAACCCGGGGCCGCCCAGACAGCTTATGTAGCGGCTGGGCGAGCGCCCAAGGCGGGGCTGGTGGCTCAGAACGGCCCAAGGGAAAAAAACCCTAATACTAATTGCACAGAGTGGCACTGGCACTTCCGGTATCCTCCATAATGCCGAGTGCACTAACCTAGACCCCCTCAGATATGGTAGTGTGCCCTAACTGTGAGCCTAAAATAAAACCGCAGCACCCAATAAAACAACCACCCAAACCGACCAACCCGCAGCCAAGACACTCCAGAGTAGCAGAGTAGCGAAGTGGCAGAGTCCCTACAGTCACCAGAGTATGCACTGCCCGAGTGGCGGAGTGGCGAAGTGGCAGCCGATTCCGACCACCCAGGATGGGCGTACACGTGTAAATTTTTCCAGCGTCGGTGCGCAGCCCCCTTTGCACCGTACTGAACGGACTCCAATTCAAGTCGGTGCAGTCCCGGTGCCGTCGAATACACGCGCACCGTATTGAAGGGCAAATCTTGAGTCGCGCCGTATCATGTGCGCAAGCCGCTACGTCCTGTGCATCGCGGAACGGCTTGGCTCGATCGAGCGCGCATGAGCGCAGCTTGACTAGTGGTGCGACTGCGCAGTGGCGCCGTCTAGCCTGTGGCCTTGGGTTACCCTCTTGTCAGGCGGCCCGAAGGTGGGCAGAAGATAGGGCTTACTCACAGCTTGCGCTCGTTAGTGGACACGGCAAGACCGTGTATTCATCTCATCTGCCAAGGGGAGCTGGTGGTACAGGCGACTCGAGGCACCTGGTACTGCTTCCCGTGGCCGTCCGTGTAGTAATATAGGTCTCAGCGTCCTGGTTTGTACGGTAGCAATTAGCGCGTTACTGTAATGCGCGCGCCGTTAATTACCTGTGCACATTATGCACCGCTACACGTGGAATCAGGAACCATATTCATGATGCACCACACGGTATGCATGAGCGCGGTGCACCACACGTGTACCCACACGTATCGTGCACACCTTACAGTGCAACGGATCTATGCGCTTTACAGTGTTGGTCCTAGATCTACAAGTATCGTCGTCCGGTGGCAATGAAGTCGGAAAAGACAGTTTTCCTTGGACCAGAACTGAGTCTACTTGCGCGACACAGACTCCGTTCAGTAGCTCGCGTCCTCAGTCCAGCCCCTTTCGCGTGTTTCCGCACCTCGCTAACCCGCTCACGTCCTGTCATCACTCTGTACCTATGTTCTGTCCTATCGTTGCTATCGTGCAACGCACAAGTACACCTCAGGGTGTTTCGAGTTCCCTTTCTGTTTCTACCACAGAACTATCTGCCCAAGGCCAGTTGCCTTGGTGGTCTTCCGACTCCGTGTCAGAATCCCAAGAATAGAACCAATTGCTCTACAGAAAGTTCGTGGGCTTGAGAACCACGTCACTCGTAGTGGCACATGCACCCGACCCACATACTATCTGATGGACATAAACCCCCCTGTAACTCCATAAAGATCATGCTCCGAACCGTTGACAGAAACACCACATGCTGTTTCCTCTGAATCCACGAAACCGACCACACTGACTCAGGTCGCCCCGCTGTGTACTTTGACCAAGCATTCGCGTGAAATTCTCCTGAAAGGACGTCTAAACGGCGCGCCTAACTACAGAGACGAAGAAATCGATGCACTTCTCACCGTCGTTAAGGAGGTTTCACCGATCGGCCAAAACGAATGAATTCTCGTTGCATCGCGATTTGAAGAACATGCGACCGCGCATGAACGTCCAATAAGTGACTTGGAGTGGTTGAAGCTGAATTTTTACCGCCTAGGAAACAAAAAGAAGCCTACTGGCGATTCTTCCTGCCCCCCCAATGTTCGACGTGCGAAGTATATTGCGCTCGATATTTTTCACGGGTTCGTGCTTCTGTCCTCGGAGACGAAAGGGATTCTGGGTACGGGGAGACAGAAGGCGATCCAGGATCATCCCGAAATCGCGAAGTGGAATACAAGCCTCAAGACGCACGAAAGGACCGGACAGTAGCTGGGGATGGTAGTGTTGCAAGTCGGAAGGAGACAGATTATGGTGATCTCGTGGAGTATATCTGTGAGATTTCGCGCGCAGTGACGGACTTCTTGCGCGGTATGGGGTCGCAGGCGACTCGCACGCCCTCCGAAACGCAAAAGGACGAACTGGAAGCCATAGTGCGTGCCCAGATCAAGCTTGAGATTAAGATGACGAATGAAGCAATGTAGCGCAAAAACAAGTGCATTGCAGAAATGCAAGAAATGCTTGCGCAGGTGTTGCGCAGGTAGATTAGTACCATGTGTTCTTTTTAGTACAGGAAATGTCGATGCACAGTTTTCCGCTTCATGGACACTTGCACAGTAAAGGAAAATGCGTTTCTGTGTCGTGCAAACACTTTCTGCGAAGAGCGCGGGAGCGTGGAACAACAACCAAACACCGAAAAGTCGACGCCCCGCACCAGAGTGCTGACGAGGGATCCGATGCCTCCTTTACAGGCGGCTCAGGTGAGTGGTAGAGTAGCGCGTAAGCGCGGTCCAAGAGAGGCTAGCCGTTCAGTCGGTGGTAACACGGTAGAGAAATGGGGTAACAATCACGGAAGTGCGGTGACGAGCACAAGTCGGTGCGATGATGGAACACAGCCGGGTGTCGGCAGAACACGAGCGGGTTGAGGGATACAAAGGGAAGTATTGAGAAGCGACTCGTCGCGAAGGAAAACGGCAGAAGGAGTGCAGAGTTACCGTGCCCGAGGGCTATCTTGTAGAGCCCCATCAGGCTGGAGTACCCAAACAAGCGCTGTGGTGCGGGATGCTGCAGTCGTCTTGGCTTACAGCCGGATCAAGGCTGGGAAGAGGGTATCAAGGCGCCAAGGCGCGGAACAAAAACGAAGTGCTCACAGAAGAGCTCGCTTTCCTGAGGACGGCGAGGCGGAGATACCAGACGCTGTAGTTTGAAGCGCAAAGTGAATTACTTTTAGAACTGAAGGGCCACCTTGCGGTTGCCCGCTTAAGTACCAAATGAGGCCGCTAATCGGCTCCTGTGGTACTGTATTACTAAGGCGCCGATCCGCCGATCCGCCGATCCGCAACGGACCAATGGGGGTACACGTAACCCGGGACCGCAAGGCCCGGGTTTAAAGCACGCCAAATAGGCGGGATCCAGACGATAACGTTCGCCGTGACGCGTAAAATTGGAAAACCCCATGACGCGCTGGGGAGCGAGCTCGATGTAGATTTCCATGGCACGGAGGCGCGGTATTGAACCCCGACTCCACAGCTTGGAGGGCCCGTGGTCGTTCGGATCCCTGGATCTGTAGGACGTGAGTACCCTACGCACGGCACAAGATAAAAGGGGACGGAATGTAGAGTCCAAACCCAGGCGCCGTGGTGAGTGTCACTGTACATTCCCGTACAGTTCCCAAATTAAATGGGTGTGTGGTATGTGAATCGAGGTGCGATTGGCGCTGTATGCCCGAGGTCAGCGAGCAAGGCAAGAGTCGTCATGCACGTAAGTGCTTCCTTGGATCCTGCACGTACCAACTCCGTACTGTAAGTATCCCTGTACGGAGTTGCACGGTGCGGGTTCGTGTAAATTGCCCATCACACCTTGCGCGTCGTATCCGCGCATAGCGCATGCCTTATCCCGGCGCCGCACTGTACATGGCCGCATAGTGCGGGGCCGGCGTAGAAATCGGTGTCGAATTCAGCCCTGCGGGGCGTGGCTACCCCACGAGTACACGAGCATCGGGTTCTGGTAGGGGGGTACGATCCCAGCGAATTTTCGCAAGTTATACGGACGGTTTCCTACCGTCGGAGGATCAAGCTCACAAAAAGTTTTTGCACCACATTCTTCTGTTGTTGTTGCTTTGGGTTTTTTTCTTCCAGGTGGGAATAATCTTGTTATTGCGGGTGCTATTGTCTTAGCGAGAAAGCGGCAAGTGACGAAAAAAAATTGCATGAAAACTGACATTATTTATGCAACTCTTTTTTCGTCACGTGCAGATTTTACACATGTGCGGCCCTTTCGTCCGGTCTTATTTGGCGATGGCTTCACGCTCGCTCCCACCCTCGAGCTACTAATCGACTTGAAAGACACGTCAGGCATCCTGGTCCCTGCTTCAAAGTTAGTCTCACACTGCACTCCCGGCAGAGGATTCGTTGAGATACAGCTCTGAATCCGGGCCGCAGACCGGGAAGTCTGGGTGGAATCATTGTTTCTTGCAAGACTTTTCCGACTCACGGCAGAATAATTGTGGCGGCGACATTATTGCGCACGCCGAGGCGAAACTCTGGCTTTCTGAAAATCAGGCCTTGAGATCGGGGTCTGTGAACTCTATAAAGCGCATGGAGAGCTCGGGTAAAATGAAGAGGCTTTTTTTCTCGCTGAACACGCCCTGAGGGATGGTCGACTCGTCACGGTGCTTATGTGACAGACGGAGCTAGGCGATGGCAGTGAATGCGCACCATGGAGAGATACATGCGAGTATGTCTCTAACCCTTTTTCCTACCAAGGTTTCTTTCGAGCTAACGGCGGGGTGGTGGAGTGCAGATATGTTTAGAGAAGGGTGAATCACCAGTCCCTAAACATATCTACATTCAGAGCGCGTCTATCTCTACTTTTTGGAATACAAAGCTTGTTTCGTCGTTGCTCAGAGAGAGATAGAAAGAAGGGACAGAGGAAAGATGGAGTCTTATTAGGAGATGTGGGGAGACGGAAAATATGACATTTCCTCGACGGGGCGAACGTGTTAAACTGTGTCCATAAACTGACAGGCAATATTAGGTGCGAAAAATTCGGTGGTTGGTGTGGAGATACCGTCATGAGGAAGGGAAAAGAAATCAAACACCTTTTCACAACTCGATGTTCTTAGAGTAGTAAAGCTGAAGGAGGAGGGAATGAATTTACGGGTCTTGTACTACTGTAGTCATAAAATTCTTGTTATATCTGGAATGCCGTCGTGGAGCTCTATTATTTGTTTTGATTACTCGCAAACATTGGCAAGTGACTAAAAAAAGTTGCACAGATAATGTCACTATTAATGCAAATTTTGTTTTCTTCACGTGCCGTTCTTCTGCGAAAATAGGTACATTTAAAATTCGTGACTTAAACCCCTACCATTTTGAAGAGTACAATGAAGGGTTTTCAAAAATCCTCATCTCCCAGTTAACTTTTTTATCTGTCCCCACATTCTGGCCCACACTAGAAGAAAGATAAAGCAATGGATACCCGTCGGGGAATCTGCAAATCGTGCAAACAGCAAACTTCGCAGTATTTGAACGCTCGAAATACAGAGAAAACGTAAACGCCCAGCTCCAACGATCAAGGCAGGGTTCGTACATATCAGACTCGAAAAAGACATCATTCGTATATTCAAACATATTTCCAGGGACAATTTTACTAAAAATCCCACTGTTCCAAGCGATATACGACAGAGCTAAAAAGTTTTGTCTCATAATTTATATTGGGCAAGCAAATAGCCGCTTCTACTCATTGCAAGCTCCACGAGAACTTTTAGTTCATCAAAGCTACACTTAAAAAGTTCAAAGTTCGCAATTTGAGCTGCATCTTCAATATCCACGAGATTGACGGAAATTTTCAGCGCCACACCGGCAGAACCTTGCTTCGAAGTATTTCGAATTTCAAGTAAAAACAGAGCCAGGCACTCTGTCGCACGCTGATCGCACTAATTACAAGCCTGTTTTTTCTTTCCGGCTTCAAAAAAAATCTCTATAGACTCGTTTGTGGTAGCAAATAAGAATCTGTTAAAACTATATCAATGTGATGCTTGTAATATCGTAATCCGTCTGGCGTTGATTCATACATTTTCTTTCGCTGGGACCGTCGCTTTAGTTCGAATTTGGCTCACATTTCTTCCGGAATAGACGTGAAACATGCTGAAAAACGGGCAAAAGGACAACGCAATCTGAAAAGGTCGCTCTTCTCGAACGAGCAATTGGGCGAAGGACATTGGTGAATTTGAATGGGAAGAATTGCAGTGTAGAAGGGCACGATATTAACAATCGTTGGGTTCTAAAAAAACATTTGGAAGTGTCCGGAACGTAAAAGCACCTTAATTGAAATACGCTTGTTTCTTTCGATGAAAAAGTAGAATGATGCAAAACTTCGGATACTGTCATAACTGGATGAACGAAAATATTGACTAAAATTTAAAATAAAGTAGAGGAACACAAAGAAATAAAATATTTAAAACAAAAGTATCAAAAAACAGCTGACACCATACAGCCTCAAACACGCTCAGCAACGGATAATGTGATACGACCATAATTTTCGATGGAACGAATCCGAGCGCGAAATTGATGTGGAAATCGAAACGTTCGTCGAGGAGAATGTTGAGAACATCTTGATCTGTACTTTAACCCTCTTTTTTAGAGTGGACAAGGTTGAGGGACACTGCGAGATGGGAAAGAAACGGTTCGGATTGCGTATCCAGATGTTGTGGAAAAAATGCGCTGGGAATCCACTGCAGTAGGTGCCGGGAAAGATGATGCTTGGTAGGCAGATACGACATCACCAAATTCTTCCCGGACAGATTTTTTGCAGCGCTTTCCATTCCTGACGATTTTGAGAAGGCTTGAGGTAGGATACATATGACCAAGTAGATAGGTGCTGAATGCACAGAAACCGTTGCGCAAAACCGTTTTCAATACGTAGGCATCCGATAAATCGTCGCGGATTCGGGCGAACGTTACAAATATTCGAGAAAAATTCGCTGGAATGAGAACTAGTTAAAAGCTGCAGAGGTAGCTTGGTTGAATTTGGGCGGGGTATTATACAGAAAAAAGACAGCGGAAATTTGGGGGTTTAAAAGTAAACCTGGTCATATGAATGGTACACTGTTCACACAACACAAGTTTGAAGTGTATATTACACTTTAGTGCCTTTGCCCATGAAACTTCGTCAGAAGCATATAACCTCGGAGAAGTCCTGAGCAGTTTTAAATTTCAAGAATGCCTCGAAAATAGAATTGGAGACGAGGGATGGAAGTAAATTACCTGAAATTTTTAATTTTTCCGCATCAAAAATGTATTTTTTCTTCATATGTATTAAACATTTTAGTTTTCATGCTTAATTACTCCAAATATCGACAAAAAGTAAGAGTTTGGCAAGGAGATATTTATTAAAAATAACTTGGAAATTGCCAAAATGAATTTAAAGTGGGCCTATAAAAGCGTTCGGCGAATGCTTCACCATACAACTTTCGCATCTCCATTTAGTTTCCCTCAAGCGATTTCATATCATATTAAAAGCGTCAAGTTCAACTTTAACCTCATCGCCCGGGTTATAGACGCCTTTCGATCCCTGCAGAGTATCCAAACACACCCGTTCCTAATTTTCTGCACTGATTCCGTTCACATAAGTCAATACCGCACTCTACACGCGACACGACACCCGCACGTGCCCATTAGCAGTACTAACTACCCTCTTTTCCGAAAGACGAAATTGTCTTCCAGCTTTTGGAAGCAGGAACTACACCTAGCGTTCTACAGGTCTTTCATTTATACCCCTCTCGAGTACCGGAGGATTTTTTCATCTAACCTCTTTGATTCACACTATCAATCTTGGTGTTGATCTTTTGAATCTGGGATATATAACTCTTCAACGTCTTTTGCAGATTAGCTTGGGGGTGTTCATGGAGCTTCATGTCTTGTTAGGTTTCATTTGAAAGGGGGCGTAGCTCAGGACGGTGACTTTCCGTCACTTTTTCCACAGCTATTTCCCTTGTAAGACACGAACAGAGGGCCATTGTTTCATCTAACAGTTCTGAAGAGATGTTTGGGGTACGTAAGGAGGAGGATTTGTATCACACGACATATTAGGGGTTTTTCATGGGAGGAAGTGTTCTTGTTTCATCACCATCATGGTAGTGCGGTTTGACGCAGAATTTGGAATTGTCTCATTCTGGACAATATGCAGAAAACGGCATCAGCCATCATTTCCGAATCTAGGAACTGAAGTTGTATCGTATACTCTCGCTACATTTCCTTAAAATAGAAAACGTCCCGGAAAAATGAAAAAGGAGGGAAGTATCCGGAATTTGAACATAAAAGGAAAGATGTCCGGTAACGCAACATTCCGATATCTGAAAAATTGCACTTTAGAGCCGGGAGATACACTTCCAGAATCATTTCCGACGTCCGCACATGCCACGGATGTCATACAGCCCACTTTTATCCGGGTTCTGTACACACAAGAGCATTTCTATTCGTGCTCTCGGAATGTGAGCAACGTTCAGTCCAATGGGGCAGAAAACAGTCCTACAGCGGCGAAGCAGGCCCAGCGGTGGCGTTCAACTCCACAGGTACAGTATGTGCGCAGATTACTAGGGAATAGTGTGCACAGCCAGTCAGACAGATCATGATGTATGCGCATACGACAAGTATCGCCTTCTCGGCAGCGAATTGTCATACAGTACTTCGAGTATTTTCATTGGGTGCATCGCGCAATGGGAACCACTTGAAATTAAATTGGCATTGCTCAAGACGAAGATCAATTTTGCAGGCGAAACTGATCTTCAACTTCATCGCTGAAACTGAAAAATTATGTTTCGAGGGCCGCTAGGCCCTCTGTATGCTAACAAAAAATGCACATTTAGAGCACGAATACACATGCTCTAATTATAGAATTAGTGGCTACTTTCATTTGCAGGACGTCCGGCAGAATATCCGCGTTTAATGACACACACGTCTTGTGTGGTGCTCATGGGGTGTCGTATCACCTGAAAAAATGCATCTGAAAAAGTACACATATGAGATAATGCCCCCTCCTCTCGCGGAAAGTTGATAAGAGTAACGCACGTTTTTATTCAAGTCCATGAAGGATGCCCATTAGGCGGGTATCCAGGGGTCACGTGTGACGCGCTCGGTACAGTGCGCTGCATCGCTACAACAGGGAAGACATGAGAGAGAGTAGACATGTGGAGAGATGGGATCGGGAGGGTGGGAAAGAGACATTGACACGTCAGCAGGACTCCGACGTGCACAGAGGGCGGCGGCGGTGGCATAGGTAGGCAGTCGGGACGCTCGGTACGCTGACAGTAGACACGTCGCCTATAGCCACTCGCTATTTCTCGAAAATCCTTCACGAGGATTCAGACAGTAGTGTGCACAACGCTTACAATCTCATCCATTCTATCTCCCTCCCTTCTATGTTTCTTTTCCTCTTTTTTTCTTGTTCCTAATTCGTTTACAATAATGTCGCAAGCCTCGGGGGTCATCCGACCATCGCTCAATCACTCTACAAACCCTCCCCGCTCCCATCTTTTGTCTGTCTTTCTATGTACACACACACAAACACCCACGCCACTTACTCACTCACTCACTCTCATTCACACTCACACTCACACTCGTAAGCACAAGCACAAACACAAGCTCATAGACACATTATCGCCCTCACCACGCAATCAACAACAACAGTAAGAGAAAGAAAAGTAATCAACAACCCATAATGCTACATAAGGCGCCCGTGCAGATAGCACTGGCTTTCCTTTTCTCCTTCCTCGGTGGATCAACTGTCTCTCTAAACGTGTTCACAGCGGCCGTGGACCGAGCATCCGCTCATCACCCCTGGGCAGCCGGCCTGTGGGCGCCATCCTGCAGCGCCGTCTTCTATCTCTCCTCCCTTCTGATGGCTCCTTGCGCGCTCCATCTCTCCCTGCCGGGAGTCTCGCGCGGTCGGTCCGTTTGCGCAATCCTGTTCGCCGGCGCAATGAGCTTCCTCACCCTGGCCCTGGCCGGGCCCGGTGTGTCGAACGGCTCGGCCTTACTGATAGTCGCCGCCGTCGCCGCGACGGGCGTCTCGCTCGCCGCGTACACGATTGTTTCGCTCGAGCTGGTCTCACAGTGGTGCGGCTCTTACTTCTCGCTCGCCGTTGCCGGGTCTTCTGTCGTTTTTGGCGCTGGCAGTATTGTCTCGGCTTCCTTTTATCACCATCTGGTCAACGTACTTCCTGTTGCTCAGGCGATTGTTGTCGTTGCTATTCTTGGCGCTGCGCTTACACTCTTTTTTACCGCCTTGCTGCGCTTTGACCCCGCGCAGCAGTCGACGACTGGGCACAAGGCGGAAATGGCAGCGGCGCAGCCGCTGCTGCTGCACGGGGAAGACGGCGACCCGGGCCAGACGGTCGCAGACAGAGGCAGAGGCAGAGGCAGAGGCAAAGACGAGGACAATGACAAAGGCAACAGTAACGAAAAAAACACAGACGCAGACGGGCTGGTCGAACCGGACATATCGGCGATGCTATGGTCGCGTGAATTCGCGCTGTTCATGGTGGTCGTGTTGTCCATCTGCGCAGCCTTCCCAGTCCTACCCTATTTCTTCGCGCTAGGGATGTCGCACAACGCCTCCGAAGTGGTATGTCTACGCGCGTATCAAAGTGGTACAGCGTTGGGAATCGCGTTCAACCTACTAAGCACGAAGTTCAGCGACTGTCTGCGAACACGGGACGGGGCCTGGAGCCTTGGGGCGCGGAACGTGTTGCTCGTGGTGCTGGGAATGCAGATGTTGTCGTTCGGGCTGCTGGCGGGATTTGACGCGACGGGGCGGTTTGCGGCGTGGGCCGTGCTTGCAAACGTGCTTCACATTTTCTATCTCGGCAGTTTCCCCATGATTACCATGCTCGCGCGCGACGTGTTCGGGCAACGAAGCACGGCGATTATTGTGGGCGTTGGAGGGGGGGTCGCGTATATGGTTGGAGAGGCGGTTTCTGCGGGCGTTGTGGCCGCGGCCGATAAGATTGGGAGGCGGGTCGGACAGGAGGGTGGTACGGTTGTGGTCGGGGTTGCCCGGTTCCGACCGTATTACATTGTCGGCGCAGTTTGGGCGGGTTTAGGCATCTTGGCGTTGCTGTTTCTGCAGCGGTTCGTGCATGACGGGGGGCGGGAGGGGTGGAAGGTGGTGGAAAGTCGGTTGTATGGGAGCGAGGGCGAGCAGCGGGGCGGGATTGCGGCGATGACACGGGTGGGTGGAGATGGGTTTGTTTGAAGATATGAGTGGTCACGGGGTGATAATTTGGGTGATTTCTTCGAACTGTTTCTGAATGTATTTCGAATTTATTTCGAATTTATTCCGAATTTATTTCGAATTTATTTCATCTTGTTCGCAATCAACGGCGCGGACCACTCGATCACCAGATCACATCACACACATCCAATCAAAATGCTCTCCCTGAGAGAGCGTATCATTCGTGTGATTGTGGATCACAGCGACCGACGCCGATCCGTGATCCTGGATCAACCGCATCACACAGTCCAGCTCCCGCATAACTCGCCGTCACTGGGGAGAAAAGAAAGGCCATCCCGCCCCGAGTCGCCGCCTCATCTCTGTCCGAACCCGAGTGCTTTCGCGAGGAACTTCATCGCCCCTGCAAGCCGTTCGTTCTTCCGAGCCTTTACTGCAGACGCTGCGCCTCGTTGTCCGAGCTTCGCCTCGCTACTGCTACTGCCACTGCCACGGCCCGCAACCCCTGTCCGTTGCAGCTTGAACACACGTGCAAAACGCGCAGTAGGTGCCTTTCTGGCTGCCTGTATTGCCCCACCCTTTCTCTGTGCCCGTCCGGCCGTGTCCGACTTTTAAGCGCCGCAGCTTCCGGAGCGGGAGTTCAAGCAGAAACGTGACAAGTGCGTGCAGTGGAGCTGGGGAGCTGGGAAAGAGAGAGAGAGAGAGAGAGAGAGAGAGAGCTTGAAGAGGTGATTGCGCGCGAGCAATTAACCGCTTTGCATGCGCTTGGTTGTTGTTGCCGCACGGGGTGAAAACTAACTGATTAATTTTAATTAAATTTAATTGGTTCCATTTAATGAAGGCAAGAATTCCGTCCGCAACAGAGGGAGGCAACCGACCAAAAAAACCGCAACGGAACGATCGGAGACGGAGATGCCTGGGTAGCCGCCCGCCCCTCGCGGCGGGACAATCCCGGAACCTTTACAGGCGACGCTCTCGCGGTGCCTGTGGGGGTTGCCTGTGATACAGGTACCTGTACCGCGCTTCGGGCCCGCGGTTACTGGAAGACCAACGGAGGCACCCAGTATGAAACAGGGTTACTGTTCCGAACACAGCGCCCGGCTCGTCACAGCTCGAGCCAGTGGACGGCCTCTGCGACACATCCTGCCATGCCTGCTTATAAACGTTTATACCCCCGCCCCTTTCACCTTCCTGCGCCTCTTCGCCACCTCTGCTCCCCGCTCCCCGCTCCCCGCTCTCCGCTCCCGTCCTCCATCGACGTCTCTATCCCCTTCCCTTCCCTCCATCTCTTCTCCTTTCGACGCAAAGAGAGAAAGAGAGCGAGCGGGAAAAAACCACAACAGCAACAACATCAGTAACAACAACAACAACAAACCCACGTCTGACAAGAGCAGAGCGAGAGAGAGACCATGCACGACGACATGCAAATCGACACCGCCCCGCCCGCCTCCGTCGCCACGGCCGCGCTCACCGCCCCGACCTCCGCGGCCGTCGACCCGGACCCGTCACCAACGGCCTCTCAAGACGACCTAGTCTCCCACATCTTCGCTCACGTTTTCACGCCGGCTTTACGCCGCTTTATCTCCGCCCAGCTCGACGCTGCCCTCGGCCCCGACTATGCCCCACTCTTTCTGCACGACCTGCGTCCAGCCGCCCCGCCACACGCTCTGCTCACCTTCATCGACAAGCACTGGCTCGCCGTCTTCGCCGACTCGCGGATACACGCTGCGCGCGCCGAACTCGCCGACCTCCGTCTTCTGCTTCGCGACGTCCCGCGCCTCCGCGCCCCACCAACAGCACAAGCGTCTGCGCCTGCGCCACAGTCGGCCTCCAAAGCAATGTCGTCGGCCTCTTCGTCTTCAGCTTTCTCTCTCTCCTCGTCTTCAACTTTAACTTCGACTTTATCCTCTTCATCCACCTCCACATCCACATCTACTGCATCTCCAACGTCTCCATCGTCCCCGCCATCTTCTGCACGCTCGACCACCTTCGCACTCGCTTCAGCCCCTCCAACCTCCATCCTCAAAGTCACTCTGCACGAAGACACAATCCGCGACATGCGCCAACGCCAACGTCAACGCGAACAACACCAACAACACCAACGCCAACACCAACGCCAACACCAACCGCTACAGCAGCTCGCCGCCAAGCATGTGACACTCGACTGTATGATGCTCGTACCTTCGCACCGCACCGCGCTGCAGCTCGCCGACCTCGCTGAACGCGTCCTGCACCCCGTCGCGCCCACCGCGGCCGCCCGCGTCGCCGCGCTGCGCGCACGTCTGCCCTCCCCGCCCTCACCCTCACCCCCACCCTCTTCTGCGCGACGCCCCGCGCCACCCGCCCGCTCGCCTTCGCCCCGCGCGTCGCGGCTCCCATGCCCGCGCTCGCCGCAGCGACGACCAGAGAAGCGCGCCGACTCCGACCACCATCCCCACCACCACCACCACCACCACCACCACCCGCAGCGAAGGCGACGACAGCGCGCAGACGCGGTCGTCGCGCCTCGACGACCACTCCCGCCCCTCCCCGTGTGCGTCGAACAACAAGGCTATGCTGCCGGCGCGCGCTTCGTGCTGGACGGCGCGAACATTGCGTGGCGCCATGGCTCCAACCGTCGCTTCTCGCTCGCCGGCGCGTATCTCGCTTTACGCCACTTTCTTGCCCGTGGCCATGAGGCCGTGCTCTTTCTGCCCGAGGGGCGCGTGCAGGCGCGTGCGCGCGCGGACGTGCTTGCGTCGCGGGCGGCGGCGGGGATGGGGAAGACCGGCGCGGGTTGGGTGGAGGATGGCGCCAACGAGAATGAGAATGAGAATGAGAATGAGAATGAGGGCGAGGGCGAGGGCGAGAATGGCGGGTGGTTTGCCGACGCGTGGGACGCTGTTTCGTCGCTGCGCGGCTCCAGTCTCCTCGTTCTGACGCCGGCGCGCGAGTATGACGACGCGTATGTCGTGGCTTATGCACGACATCATGCCGCCGTCGTCGTGAGTAATGACCGGTTTGACGACGTTGTCCATCAGGCCGGCGCGGATGGGCCGCAGGGGGCGCAGGAGTGGCAGACGTGGCTGGATGCGTGCCGGCTCGGGTTCACGTTTTGTCGCGACGAGTTTCTGCCTTTTTCGAGCTTTAACTGGGGGCGGGCGGCGGAGACGGCGGCCAGTCTGCGCGCGGCTTTTTGAGGCGTGGGGAGGGAGAGAGAGGGAGATGGAGAAGAGTGACGGCGGGTGCGGGGCTTGACGTTTTCGCAACCCCCGTCGTTTGTCGTCCTGCTTTGCTAAAAGTACTGTATTTACGGAAAAAACATTATCTTCGTTGTCGTCGTCGTGTCTGTCTCTGTCTCTCTCAGCTGTCTCTCTCTCTCTCTCTGCACTTAAGTGCCGGGGCATGTCAAACGAGCGTGAGCTCAAACTGGTGGCCGCTACGGATTGCGCAGTGATTGCGCAGCTCATTGATGCCGAGGTAGCGCGCCGGCTCCAGCGCGCCGGACGACAGAATAGTCTGCGCGCCCTGAGCATCCTGTCCAAAGCCAAGGTAGAAAGGCTGATCGGTTGGAATGAACGAGCCAAAGGCGTCCTCAAGTACAAGATGGCCTTCAAACAGGGTAACCACCTGTCGTCGAAAGAGCACGCCAACAGGAACGGGAGCCCGTGGCGGCGCGTCAAGCGGTGGGCACGTATCGACGCCGCCGCCGCCGCCGCCGCCGCCGCCGCCGCCAACACCACCAACACCACCACCACCAAGCCCTGACGCCGACGCCGGGCGCGGCAGCGGGTAGAGCAGAGCGGCCGCGCATTCGAGCGCGAACTTGAAGAGGGTGCCCCGGACGTAGAAGCGGCGCTCCGACTTGCCGCCGTTTCGGCGGAAATGGTCCTGCGCGGCACGCGTCACGGCGCGCCCGACCTCGTCCCGGCCGACCGGACCGCCGTACAAGGCGCTGCGGAGAAGCTTGCCCGCGAACGGCGTGTAGGTTAGACGGGCGCCGCGCGCAGAGATGCGGGATAGTGTGCCGAGCTCAAACTCGTGGGAACCGAGCGTGTCACCCAGGGCGCGCAGGTCGCTGCTGCTGGGCAGTGGGAAGGGTGCTACGCTCATCCGCGCTTTGCCCAGACCCACCGTTGTCGCTTTGTCCCCTGGCGACCCGCCGCGCTCTTCTTGCTCTTCTTCTTGCTCTTCTTCTTGCTCTTCTTCTTCCTCGTCTTTCATGGTAGTGCCCCTGTCCACGCGCACGTCCCAGCCTGTGTCGCCCGTGCCGCTCTCCGCAACCACGCGGTTGCCGCCGTCGCCGCGCCCACGCCGCCGCCTGGCCGTGGGGCGGCCCTGCCGCCCGGCACCATCCAGCGCCGTTTTATCAGTA
>JAVCKV010207689.1:0-16549 GCA_032274145.1 Herpochondria borealis | reverse complement strand
TAAATAGCAATAGCCTGAGCGTCACAAGTAGAAATGAATTTAACAGTATTGTTAAAAATAGGGAATTTTGTGATTTCATAAATTGAGGCTGCTTTCGTGTCGTCAATAAGAGGGATCTGCACTTGCACAGCTAGTGTGCCATTGAGAATGACCGGGACAACGGAATAGTGACTTGTTACCATGTCCAATTTTTGCACTGAAGTGAGTACCACCTGTTGAGCAATCCTCAGGATCTCCGAAGATGACAAAATCTGGGCGGTGATCATGCCGTAAGACACGGCCTGGATGGTATTTTGAAATGCCAGCATGTTATCCTGGATGGTCATCTGGCAACGGCCAAAGGAAGAATAGATGTAATTCTCAGCCTGTAGCAAGTCCGTGTGGGTCTGCATGCTGTCAATGGCGTTGGCAACATTGATTGTAAGGTTGTCGATGTCTGTGGCCAGGTCGTCAGTGTTGACTTCCAGAACGCCAATGGCAGACTGGGCGTCCGCAATGGCGGCGGAGACAGACAGGAGGGACAGGGCACTCATGATTATCGAGAAGAGACCAACGAAAATTCCGATCGCGGCGCGTTTGATACGGTCATGAAGGTCTTCGAGGACAATCTTACCAGCTTGGTGGAGGTTGAAAACGTCCGAGAGGGTGGCACGGGTGGTTCTGGTGGGTTGAGCATGGCTGGCGGCGATGTGGATGGCTGTGCGCATCTCGTCAGCTATGTTGTTGAACTGATCGACGGCGTTGGCGATGTCGTGGTTGCGCTGCATGCAAAAATCGTATGAGGATTGGTAAGAACTTATCTGGGCCTCTTCTCGTTGACAGATGACGGACAGGGACGGGTGGTAGTTGTCGTAGCAGACATTGAGAGTGTTCTTCTGAACGTCATATCTCCAGGGGAAGTTGTTGGGTTTGATGTTGCTGTCAAAGTCTCCTGTATGGCCCCAGGTGCCTGCATTGTCCTGTGTGATCGTGGTGCCGCTCATGTGGCACACTGAGAGGTCTTGACGGAGGGCCGACTTGAAGTTGGACATGAAAACGAGGTCCCCTTCAAGTTTATGGGGAAAGCGGCTGTTGACAAATTGTACTCCAGCATGCGTGTAATTAACCCCAGTGCGCCTCATAAACTCGGCCAAATTGGTGGCTTCAGTGGCATCATGAGCTTCAGGGAGCTGCATATTTTTCAACTTGCAGAACTGCTTGGCCTCTTCATATTGTAGATTGCTTGGAGTCGGAAAATATTGGTAATCAAAATGAGGAGTAAAATTAATCATTAATTTATGACACACTTCATAATGGGAAGTAACATAGCGCGTCAGATTAATATTATTGAGGGAATCAAGAGAGAATGTTTTAACTATTGTGACTTTGTCTGGATTAATGTGTGTTTGAGTTTTGAACTGGAAGATAAAATCATCACTAATCACAACTTTGGGGCTATGAGAGGGCTGTTCTGTTAAGGTAGTAGGAGAATAAAGGCTTGTCTCAGGAAGGCCAAGATCCTTACGCTTCAAATCAGCTTGTACCTGAGTTACAGTTTGTTGAAATTCGGAAGGCCTCATTTGTCGCTCAGCTGATGCTGAGCGGAAGAGCGGTGGTGGCTCAGTGGAGGGTTCTGGGAAAGCAAAGTCAGGTTCCCAGTAATGGCTGGAAGTAAAAGCAATGAGAGACAAAAGCAGAAGTACAAACTTCATGTTGAAGTTAAAAGGTTGTTGGGAGCACAAGTGGGGAAGGTCTGGTCTCTTTGAGAGTCCAAAGTAAAGTGAGACTGAAAAAATATAGTTGGCTGTATTTGTGTCTGAAAGTCTCGATGTCTGCCGGAAAAAGAACGGAAGGAAAGAGAGAAAGAAAGAAAGAAAGAAAGAAAGAAAGAAAACGGTGGGCATGGACGGTAACGGTCCTAGGATTATGTGCCAACCGTTGGGAGAGCTTGATGGATTTTGGGGCCTGGCTGCAATAAAGGAAGAGCATGGAAGCTTGAGATGTGGCATGTGTACATGCATGAACAATAATGATGCAACAGATCTGGGAAGCAAGCAGGCCTCTGACTAATGATGCAGAATAGTCGTTGGAAATAGATTGCTTATACGTATACGTTGAATGGAGAATTGGGCAGAGAAAAAGGAGGAGGAGAAAAGGAAGAAAAAGAGAAGGAAGCTCAATGGGAGCCAAAAATGTTGGGAAAACACGTTAATGCAAGAATTGTATTAGTATTGCATGAAAGATGCTCAATGGGAGCTATACATGGAGGAAATGCATGGTACATGTAAGAATTATATATATATATATACATATAGTAGTAATAATAATAATAATACATTAATGTCTATTGACGAGGATTGAAATTGATATTGGGAAAATTGATGGCGCTCATGTCGATGTCGCATCGATATAATTCAAGATGCGATGCATGTGAAATTCGGTCACACTTATCGGGATTAGAGAGCGTGGATAATTTGTACGTGTGGTCGTTAATCTTTTGTAAGATTTTGTATGGACCGATATTTTTCACTTTTGTAGCTCTGTTGGCCGAAATGGCGAGCGACTTGAGCCAAACGAGCTGATTTTCTTCGAAAGTTTTCGATTTTCGGTATTTGTTGACGAGCGTAGTACGCTTTTGCACTGAGAGCCTGCGTGACTCATTCACCTGTTTGACAAGTTTGTCAAATCTCTTAGTAATGCAACTCATATAGTCATCTATACTTGGGCACTGTGTAGAGCTATTGAGAAGCGGGTTTGGTTCTTTGCGATTGCCGAAAAACATTTGAACCGGCGAATATCCATGGATAGTTTTGGTTTGGTTGAGGGCAATTGTGCCGAGAGCCAAAGCAAAAGGCCAGGTGTGTGCCGGGTCTGTAATTAGGACTGATCTCATAAACTCCTTACTCTTACGGATACTTGCCGTTTCACTGAGTAAGCGCCAATGTGCATGACTAGCACCACAACGATGGGTAATGTTAAAAGAAGCAAAAAAATCCATTGCATCTTTACCCATGAGTCCAGTTTCCTGGTCTGAGGAAATGATCTCAGGAATTTGAGACCAAATAGCAAAGACTTGCAGGAAAGCAGCAAAGATTTCCCTCATGGATTTAGTTTTGGCCTTAATGTTGATTACAAAGAGGCTAAAATTATCCAGGAAGCTATAAACATACTCATGACCATCCTCATCTTTCTTGAGGGACCCATAAATGTCAAAGGACATTATTTGTTTTGGAGAGCAGGCCTGTTTTGTGACGCCTTGTAGAGCGTTATGCATGCGCTGAGACTTGGCAATGCTACAAATAAAGCAAGCTTTGCAAAATTGGGTGACTTTTTGAATTAGGTCAGGGATGAAGAATAATTCTCTGATTGCAGTAATCATAGTACCAGGGGATCTGTGCCCAGATAGTACATGAAAGTGCATGCAGTTAAACAGGAATTTTTCTAAGCTTTTAGGGAGAATAGGCAGTGCCTGATGATTGACAATTTTATGTAAAATGTCATCCTTTATGATGAGTGACCGGGTTTTGCCTGGTCTGAATGCATCCCTGAGTTTGTGAATGGCCGGGTCAAGTGACTGGGCGTGTGCGAACTCTGAAGGAGATAAAATTCCAGTTTTAATAATGTTGGACTTGACTGCAAGTTCCTGCATGCTTTCATTTAATTCAACATTGTGGATGCCAACAGTGTTGTTTAGTGAGAACAAGGAGGATACAGCATTGCCATGTTCAAGCATATTTGGGAAAGGAAGCTCCATAATTGATACAGGCTCAGGGACAGAATTAATTGTGTGAGGCATGTATAGGGACAAAGCAGATGGGCCTTTGGGAACAAGATTGCTTTCGTGCTCGGGAAGATTAGCATTCTTGGCTACCGAGAGGCTAGAGGAAAGTAATGCATGTGGCCTAATAGTGCCTGGGTCATCAAATATTTCCCGAGGAGGAAGCCAGGCTTCTAAAGTATCCAGAGGACCTTGGGAGGAAATGGGAGGATTAACATTAGACACAGCACTGGTATTATCATCATCAATAATGTGTAGCATGTCAGAAAAGGCCATGCAAGAATGTGTTGCTGGCTGCTGCATGCATGTAGAAGCATCATTATGTAGATGAGGTAATGTATCAGTAGAGGCTCCATCAGTGTTTGTTGGAAACAGAGTGGAGAGTCTGACCTTGGTTTGTCTGCTGGAAAAACCATTTTCTGAGTCTTGGCCCAAGAAGGAGGGTGGAATAATGGATTTTCCGGAAATGGATAGGCTATGCTTATCATTAGTCAGGCCTGCATTGTGCACATGAGGCTGTTCAGTCAGCAATTGAGAGGCTTTTCCCAAAGGGAGAATAATTGATGAGGCTTCACTGGGCTTATGATGCAAGTCTGTTGGGAAGCTGGCATTGGGCACATGCAGCAAGACTTTTTGGAGACTAGCATTGGGCACATGCTTGTGATTGCTTGTTTGGCCTTGCATGGGCATTTGAGGCTGAGTAATGGATGAGCTGGCATGTATTGCATGAGGCTTAGCATTAGCTGGCTCTGCTTTGCATATCATGCAAGTGGGAAGGAGACATGGAGATGGGGGAGGGTCGAGGAAATGGGGAGATTGCTCATTTTCTTCGAGGAGGAAAGGAGGAGAGAAATGGGATAAATAAAGGAGAGGAGACGTCGTGGAAAAAGTAGTTGTACGTTGGGGAAAGTCGATTTGTCCGTGAGTAATGTCGTTTGGGGGGGGAGTCGGAGATGTCGATTCAGTAATCGTGTTTTGTGTTGCTTGAATGCTTTGCACGGGCAACAAGACGTCGGTCGTAGTTGTAATGGATGAGAATGGTAATGATGACTCGGCAGTGAGGGAATTCTCAGAGGCATGACACTGGGGGGAATATTTTTGTTGCATTGGGGAGATAGTGCTCCTATAATTTCTTAATTTTTCTAAAGGATGTTTTCTAACATATCTTGGTTCATGTGTCTTTTTGGACTTCATTGGGGTGGGGGAATTATCTTGTTCAGTTTTGAGATTGCTAATATATTTTGCTTTTATTTTTGCAGTGAGCTGAGACTTGAGGGGCTCAGAATTTATCATGTGTCGTACTTCTGGTACTGTATAACGGTAGCCGTTAGGAATTTTGAGAAATTCTAGAAAAATGATTGATTCCTCTTTTGTCATAGATGTGTTATTTGTTTTATCTACTGCTAATATTTTGTCTTGCGTTTTTGTCAGTCTTGAAAGAGCATCTGGCTCTAGATTGAGTCTCCCTTCTATATGGTGCAGCTCAAAATTATATTGACTTAATTCCATTGCAAGTCTTGAAAGATATGCTGAACTTGTGGAGCAGGTTTTGAGGAGACAAATACTTTTGGCGTCGGCGAAAACGAGGAGATCGGCTCCTTTGAGAATATAATGTAAACTAGTAAGAGTATAAATGAGGGCCAATATTTCTTTTTGTACTGGTGCAAGATTGCGCTCAGATTTAATGAAAGAACGACTAACGGCTGCGACTAATCGGAGATTGCCGTCGTCGTCATGCTGACAAACGGTTGCTGCTGCTGCAACGTACGACGCATCTGTTTGGATAATGAAACGACGATCTTTGCGAGGAATGTATAGAGATACATCTTCTTCTATTATCTCAATGAGGCAGTCAACTGCTTGTTGATGTTTTTCCTCCCAACGAAATGGTGTGTTCTTTGGGAGTTTTAGCAGATCTAGAATAGGTGAAATAATCTCCGAGAAATTGGGAATGAAGCGGCGATAAAATGCCATGCTGTTCACAATAAATCGAGCTTCTTTGAGATTTTTGGGTCGTTTTAGATTGTGATACGCGATAATTTTCGATTTGGGGATTGATAATTTGTCTTTTGACCATACAAGGCCTAGGAATTCGAGTTGCTGGGGGGCAATTTCGAGTTTGGCGATGTTTAGTTTGACATTATACGACTGGAAGCGTTTTATAACTTCTTCTAGAAGGGCGAGATGCTCGACAAAAGTCGAGTCAGTTGCACAGAAAATGTCGTCACAGTAGCTTTTGACATTTTTCATACCAAACAGGATAGTGTCCATGGCCTGATTGAGAAAGAAACTAGAAAATTTGAGGCCTTGGCCAGCTCTGAGATAAATGTAACGTTTTGCATCAGGGCCGAAAAAGGAGAGCATTTTACTAGTTTCACTTGAAACAGGTAGCTGATCGTAAGCTTTTGAGACATCAAGTTTAGAGACAAATTCTTTGCCTGCTAGTTCTGCGAAAATTTCATCGAAATTTCCGAGAGCGAGGGGAAGTGCTTGGCAGTACTTGCTTAAAATTCGGCCGTCAAAAATTAGGCGGAAAGTGTTATCTTTCTTTGGGATAACGAAGATGTTGCTTGTAAAGCGGCAAGTGTCTGTCGTTTGCGCGAGAACTCCTGCTTTGCAGTATTCATCAATTAATTTTTGCGCTGGCTCTTTGTACTTGAGCGGGATTGGTACATATTTTGCATATAAAATTGGAGGGTTCGGTTCTGTCAATGGGGCGTATGCCAAGACATCGCGGCATACTCCGATATCAAGAGGGTGTCTTTGAAATGCATCAATGTTACGTTTGAGCATATCATGTGTGAGATCACGGTGATCTTGGGACAAGTGTGACAAGTCACATTCGGCAAGAAGGGTATCATTTGATTTGGGTACAAATTGATCTTCTCCTGAATATTCAAATGAAGGAATATTGTTGGAGTCTTGCATAACTTCACTGATGGTTTTCTGGAAGAATCCGTCTTGTTTGAAATTCTGTTTTCGTTCAAGTTCTTCATGAGGTGTTAGTGTGTGATCATGTATGGAACTAGTGTATGCAACATTGCATGCAGCTTGTTCAAGTGGGGCCTGGAAATCGGTGTCGAGTTCGAGGCTTACAGAGTGGGCGGCTGCAACACAAGTGTTGAGCTGGGTGGGTAGGGCCTTTGGTGAAGGGGTGGGCAGGGTGGGTGTGTCGTCAGGAATGAAGTCTGAGAGCGGTTGAATGATGGCATCATTTTTGAACTCTGTGTCAAAGTGACCGAGTTTGGTGTTTCTTTTTAGGTGAACTGGTTTGTTGGTGTTATTGATGACAATGACGGTTTGTGGAAATCCAGGTGTTGGGCAAGCTGTTTGATGAGCAATATGAAGGTTTGGATGTCTTTCAGTGAAGGTCTGGCAAGGATGGAAGTAGCAGAAGAGGTCATCTGAAAAATCTGGAATTTGAAGGACGTTCGTTTGAACGCGAACTGCGGTCTTTGGAGGTAGAATGGTCTTCTTATTTGAAGAGGCATTCTTTCTGGTTTTGTAAGTTTTGAGTACTTTGTACGAATTAATTGTGGTGGCTGGGGGCTTGGTGGGATTGGGGGAAAAGTGTAATGCATCTGAAGTCTCGTGTGTCAAATAAGGAGAGGTCAAAAAGGTTTGACCAATGAATATTTGATAGACAAGACCGGAGACTACGAAAAATGGGACATTGAAGCAGATGCGCGTGTTTTGCGCAGTGATCATGGAAACATTCAAATGAATTTTTCCATGAACAATTTGACTCTGGTCATTATTTGCAGTACGAATAGTGCTGGCCTGTGTAGGCGTAATGACAATTTTTTCAAAGTCTGGTAAGGACTGTAAGGCTTGTATAGAAATGAGGTTGTCCGTGCAACCACTGTCAAGTAAGGCATACTGCCATGAAGGTTGTAAATCATCAGTGGCGTTGAGGCCAATCTTGAGATGTGAGAGGCCTAAGGAAGGGTGTCCCATTTTAATGGTAAATTCTTTATCTAAGGAAGGTTGACGATCCATAACGAGCTGGTTAACTTCAGTGAGTGGTTGGAGGCATGGATTGCGGGCAGCAAGAGCGGAGACTTCATTGGCGGTAACAGTGTGTAGTAGCTGGGTGGGATCCTCTGTGGATGATGAAGATGGGAAGCGTCCCCAAGGGTAAATGACCTTGGAGAATGGTGGGACGTCGGCTTCTGGTTCTTCATTCGATGGGGGAGTGGTCTGATCGAGTGTAGGAGATACTGAGGAGGGATTGACAGGCCCGTGGGCTCTGGTATGAGACGCACTCCAGGGGGAGTGATGCGGACATTTCGACTGTATCATCTCGACTCTAGCATCCTCTGAGACCCGAAGAGAAGGCGGTAGGGGCGTGGCTTGAGAGTCAGTGGACTGGATTGAAGGATTGACAGGCTCGTGGACTCTGGTGTGAGCGGCACTCCAGGGGGAGTGATGCGAGCATTTCGACTGTATCCCTTCTAAATCGTCGTCCTCTGAAACTAAAGGTTTGGGCCCCAAAGCTGTGCCACTAGATAACAAACTGTCCGCGGAGGCTATTGCTGCAGATGCCATTAGACAAGTTGGTGGGGGTGTGGAAGTTTGTTGGTTAGCTTTGGGACGGTTTAGTTTTCCTTATTTTGTAGAAATTTGATGTAGGAACATTCTGATGTGTTGTGTGACACTTTTTGTCTGCACAAGGAGCAGTGATCCGTGTGGATTTGTACGGTTGCTTGGTCATTGGCTTGAACCATGGAACCATTGTTTGGGCGATTTGAAGGCTGTTGGTTGTAGGAGCCTTGATTTTGCGCTTGTTGGTTGTTGGACGAGCGATTTTGAGAATATTGTCGCTTGTGATATTCTCGTGATTCCGAACGGGTACGGTTCGGGTATCCATTGCGATCTTGTGATCGGCCTTTGGAGTACGGGCGATTGCCCGATTGCTGTCCTTGTCGATCCCTGGAACGGCCACGGTCCTGGGAATTCCCTGGTTTGGCATATCCATATTGCCCATAATGTTTTTGGGCTTGATAGAATCCTTCTGTGAAGGAATTGCGGGACTTTGTAGCGGGTGATGGGGAACGATTACTATTGCGCGATGGGTGATAAGATGAAGATTGTGATGTGGGGTTATACTGAGAGCTGGGCTGTTGCAGTTGCTGTTGTTGTTGTTGATATTGTTGTTGTTGTTGTTGTTGTTGATACTGTTGTTGTTGTTGCTGTTGCAGCTGTTTCTGGTACTGATGCTGTTGTTGTTGTTGCTGTTGTTGTAGTAAATGGGCGTATTCGTAGGCTTGAGGATCGGCTGAGTGTGGAGGACCTTGTGGTTGAGGAGCAGCGGCCATTTCTTGGTCCTGATACTGCAGGTTTGCCTGCGGTTTGACAAACGGTGTCAGAGGTCTCGTGACTTGAAGTGGTCGGGTTGAGGCCAGTTTCGCGGCTTGCTGGGCAAGTTGAGGAGGGATATATGGTTCTTGAGCCTTGTTGGAGCCGATTTTTGATGACTTCATGGAGTATGGTGAGGTAGATCGGTTCGTTGATCTGCCTGAGCGAAGGGCAGCATTGGTCTCTGGATCAAATGCATCTGCTTCTTCTTGGAGTTGCAGCTGGTTGACCACAAGTGTGTGGACGAGCTCTGTGAGCTTGTCAAGTTTCGTGTCCGTCGCTGTGGGCATGGCCTGGTGGCTGTGCTCTGTTTCTGCAGAGTACACAGTTATTGGAGCAGGGGCTGTAAAGTTAGGTATGCCTGAGATTCGTTCTTCCGCGTCAGCGATGCGTATCAGCGCCTTTGATGTGACAGGGATGCCCTGTGTGCGGGCATCGAGCTCGTACTTGTCAAGTTTGAGCTTGGCCTGAGGGGAAACGACCCTTCTAAGAACTTCGATTATCTTGAGATCTTTGATGATCTCCTTTCTTTCAGGCGGCCAGATAACTGAGGCTTGTTCAAGGACTAGCTGGAGACGGGCGATGGTGATACGAATTTTCTCTCCCGAGGTTCTTTGAAAGTCATTGAGCTCGGAGGTCGCGTCTTTGAACCGAGACTCTGAAATAAACCGGTTTGCTAGCAAAACTGCTAAGTCGGTGAGGGACAACCCCTTAAATTGCATTATGAACCGGTGGTGGACCTCTGACAGCAGACCACATAGTGTGATTTTGAAGTACTCGTTGCTGAGCTTGTTGTGCTCTACAAACATACTGAGCTTTGACCATATCTCGATTAGTCTTTGCTCTGGATCTGTGATCTTTAGAGATTCGCCCATGTAATCTCTGACTGTTTTGGGCTCGATGAAGAAGCCAGCCGGCTGTGGGAAGTCAAAGGGGACAATTAGTGCCGGTTTGAGGGCCTGGTGGATGATCTGAATATTGTCAAGTCGGGTTATGATGGGGGCGATGCTGGTGAACACTCGGGAAATTGCCTTGCGAGCACGCGTGAGAGCATTCTTTTGGTCTGCGTTTCGGTCATTCGGGTCAACGGCCTCGAGGATGGCAATCTGGTTCCGGTGGATGTCGAAAGACTGGTACAGATTTTCAAGTGTCGTTATTTGTCGCTGTTTGACTGTGTATTCTGTGCCCTCAAGGTCTGGGTCAGTCGTGTATGTCTTCGTAGTGATGTCGAAAATAGGAGTGTCGGCAATGAGAAGAGATGCGGCTGTGTTGACAGTCGCAGCCTGTTGGGCTGCAGCGGGTTGGGCCATGTTGAGCTGTGGAGTAAACGGGGTGAGGACGAAAGGAGCTTGTCTGTAGTCAGCGTTGGGATTGGAGTCAGTCGGGGAGGATGGTGGGGAAGAAGGAAGAGAGGTCGAATATAATGATGAGCCTGCGAGGGAAGGCGGGTTTGAAGTGTGTTCTGTCGATGAGGATCCTGCTGAAGAGCCAGACAAAAAGTCCTCTTTGTCAGCGTCTGGGAAAGCTAGATGAAGAGCGTTATTGAGATGCTCAGCATTGCCGAAGACCAATGGTGGAGGTGTGCTCTTGTCAGGTAGATACCGGTGAGCCATAGAGCACCTGATGACTATGTGGACGAGTCATGTGTGATGGCATTTGCTCTGGTGTGGATGGCACTGGAGGCAATGACGTTGTAGTGATCGATGTTGCCGGGCTGCAAAAGTTTGACAAGGATTTTCTTCTGGGTGGTGTTTTGAAGGCAGAGCTGGTGAATGGTCTGCATGTCAACTGTCTGTAGATGAAGTATGGTGGGCCCTTGGTTGTCTAGTTGTCCATCCTGGAAGTGAATTGGGCGGATGACGAAGGCATGTGAGACTCTGCTGGTGATGTGTCCGGAGTGGAAGATGAAGGTGGCATGGGGCAAAATGGTGAAGGTGTGGTCAACGGTGTAGGTGTGTACTTCAGCACTGTGGGGATAGTCATTGGTGACGTATGGAAGGGCCGGTTGGTCGTGTCCTAGGTAGGAGTTGAATGCCACAATGTGGAACTGGTGCACTTGGGTTCTTCCTGCACGACTGTGAACAATTGCTTTTGATGGGTCTAGACACGACAGTGCATCGAATTCCGAAGGGTCAACATACTGCACTCGCGGCAAAGGAGTCAGTGCGATCACATGCACTTGAGACAGGTTAATATGTGCCATACTTACTTGGTAGATTCGCCAGGGGCGAGGTCGATGATGCCAAGGAGTCTGAGAGTGTAGCAGAACATAGGGACGGTTGTGGTGTTGTAGAAGTAGATGGAGGGGTTGGTGTGGTCCAAGAGCATGTAGTACTTAAAGCAGCCAAAGCAGTCCAGAGTCATTGAAGGTCGTTGTTGACGGGTGGAGGAATCAGATCCATCAAGGGTGATGCTGAGAGGTTGGGCGTGGATTGGGAAGCGACCATGTGGGAATTCAACTTGTCTGATGGTGAATGATGAACGGCGCGGAAGCGGGAATTGATGCACAACGTCGTAGTAATTCACTCGCACATTATAATCGGTGTCATTCGTTAATGAATTGGACACGGGACATATGGTGTTATACTCACGTACTTCCGTTGCTGGGCGTAGATGCAAGTCCTTGGTCCATTGCTGTTGATCAAACTTGTTGCACATTTGGGACACTTGGGTGAAATCCACGTTCAAGTATGCTATGTTCTTTGAGAACATGGGTTTCCCAGTGGAACTGGGACACAGTGACATTCTATATAGCTAGCGACACCGGGTACCATATTGGTCACAATTGATGATGATAACAACAATGACATGCAATGTTAAGTACTAAACAACATTTGATTGGGGGCAACCTATGGGAGGTGGGTGGGAATATTTATATTGTCTAGTGGTTCATAGTGGTAAGACTGTTAAAACCGGATATGGAGGTTTTAATAAGGGAAGTGAAATCAAAAAAAAAAAAATTTTGATTTTTACTAAAAAGTTAAAGCGTGAGCGAGATCGTTACGATTTAACATAACGCAGGAGAATACCTGGGTTCGATTCGACGCAAAGGGGAGCCATGAAGTCCTGGATCACGAAATATGAGAGAGGCCTGTAGGGCTCTGCATAGTGACCAGGATCAGTCACTGAGTAGTGAAGTAAAAGTAGATCTAATAAACCTAAACCATATCCAGAATAATAAAGGTAAAACGTGAGAGTAATATAACTCTAGAGTTGTTACTTTATTAGTCACTTCTAACAAACCACTTTACAACATAGAAAGCATTTCTTACCAATGATAATAAATGGGAGAAAGCAATATAGATGTTGCATAGGCAAAGGCCGAACTGCTAGTGAGGAGAAAAGGCCTGAGTCTTGTTCAGGAAAGAGAAAAGAGAAGAAGTCTCATTTCTCTCTTTTTGTACCATAAAAGGAAAGAGAGCTATATTTGGACCAGGCATCAGAAGGTGATGACTGGATGACTTTATCCTCTGTGAATTACTTGTTTGCGGGCATGAAGAATGAAAGAGGAGTAAAAAGTAAGTCAGAAAAATAGCGAATATAGCTATGAACATGTTAATGGTAAGCAAAAGTTAGACTGAAGGTGGTAACATGTGTAAAAGGAAGAAGAGGAAAACATGTAGTGATAATGAGTGGTTTGCTGCGATAGTGACGGCACGTGAATATTAACTAAGTCACGGAAAGGAGAACTTGGTCAGGCGGGGAAACTGACAAATGGGACAATGACATGGGGGAGCCCTGAGGTAGGAAGTCCGTTGAGGTAGAGCGCGCTGCTTAGTCCCATTGATGGGCGGTGATGGTCCGGAGACAGTGCATGCTGGTGCACAGTTCCCTCACTGGTGCCGGCGTGAGGACGCGAACTAAGAAGTCCGCGGGCCATTGAGGGAGTTGGAGCCTCGTGCGTAGGATCTCGTCGCAGTCCACATGGAGCGGGGTGTTAGTCAGGCTGACTGACTGGAGACACCTGTGGGTTAGTGGGGTGGCGTCAAAGCGGGAAGGTGGCAGGTCCAGGGCATCCGTGATGCCGGAGACCGGGTCCGGGGAGACGGTCACGTCGATGCAGCTCTTGGTCAATTGGTAAAAGGGGTGAGACTCGGCGGGCCCGAAGAACCAACCATTCATAGGACTTATGTTATTCAAACTCTTGGTAGTCGGGAATGATTGCCTTTGCACCGTCCGCGGCAGGTTGAGGGCGTCCCTGTAGCTGGCAGGGGTGGGGCGGCCAACGTCGGCGACCCGGTCGAGCTCCAGGTCGGAGGTGGTGCCCGGGTTGGGGAAGGGCGTCAGGCCTGCAGGGACCGGTCCTCCAGGGAAGGGGCGGAGGGCAAATTGTGGAGCTGGGTGGAAGCCTTGGGACACATGCCAGTAGATCCGAGGAGCAAATGTCATCGGGGGCAGGGGGGAGTTGGAGATGGTGGTGGGGAAGGGCAAGATGTACTGAGGGGGGCAGGGTCCATGGTGAGGCAGAGGGGGAGGGCTGTCGACGAGGGGGGTGCATGCACGCCTGACCTCGGGTGAGGAAGGTGTAGGGACGGCGGAGCTGCAGGGCGGCTCCGAAGCACGCCACGAGGTAGCGGGCCAGAACTCCGGCAGGCCACGGATTGAAGTGTCGACGGGAAGGTCGGCAATAATCACGTCAAAGTCCAAGGACGCGACGGAGGTGGTAGAGGCGCCGATGGACGGGTCCGTGTTGCGGTGCATGGTGGGCAGGTGGACAGGGGAGTCCAGGGCACCAGGGGCGGGCGAGTCGTCACGGCAGAGGGACATGAGTGAGGTGACCGACATCTTGGGGCAGCAGAAGTTTGACTTGTGGACTGGTTGCTAAGAAGATTGGAGAGGAACTGAGATGCCAATTGTTGTTGCCAGCGGTTGACGTCGTTGCAGAGCGCACGGAAGGAAGAAGAGGAGGGGGATTGTATACACACACAAATACATATATATATATAGAATAAATGGTAAGAGGGCTCAACTGAGCGCTATGAAATGGTTGTACACAAAGAAAGAAGGAAGAGAGCTATATTGAGCAAAATGCAACGGCAAACGTCCTTGCATCGCGAAAGCGTTACTGCTCGTGCACAAAGAGAGCGAGGAGGAGAGCCCCACGTTGAAGAAGAGACAATAATGTTTCTTTTGCCTTATACATATATATATACAGATTGCGTTGAGCGCAAAACATTGTTCAGAGAGAGAAAGGAATGCGTAAAGCGCCCTGTGGAAGGAAAACATGGATTAGAAAATAGGGAATGACGGCGGAAAAAGGCAAAAGTGCAAAAGGAGCCGAAAACTGGGAAATTAATCATTTTTGGGAAGGGGTTTGGTTGAAAACTCTGCTGTGGCAAGCAAAGAATGAGAGGACTTGTGAGCGGGGGCTGGTTTGCTGATGTTGACCCCGGGCTCATGTTCCCAGTCGAGGTCCTGTTGGATGATGGCCTCTTCCAGGGAGGAGCGTCGTCTGGTGTTGTCGTAAGCCCCTGTGATGAAGCCGTCGTCGGAAAGTGGCGGCATGGGGGGAGCAGTGGGGATGACGGCAACTTCTTTAGCAGGCTTGGACGCTGGCGGGTGGCTGACGGTGATAGGGCGATGTTGCTTGGGCGCCATGACATCTGTGATGGGGCCAGTGTCTGATGTCGCGGAGCTGGGCCTGGGGTAGATGTGCTCGAAGTTTGGGGGAGCCCGGAGGTCGAAATGGGTGGCTCTGGGGGAAAGTGTTGCAGCCTCTCTGAAAATAGGGGCGGGATGCTCTGCAAGCAAAGGGTTAAGCAAATAACGCCTGGAGGGCTGTTGGGCATCAGTTGGAGGGCGGGAAGCGCGGCTCCAAGGGCGGTTCATTTTTTGAAAGAAGGAGGCAGTAGCCTCGTCTGAAAGAGGCTTGAGAACTAAGTCATCCTGGTTGGTGGGTGGGCGTCGGGAGTGGCCGAAGAAAGCTGGAAAGGTACGTAGTAAATGTGAACGAAGAACACGGTATTTGAAATAAATCACGGCAATGCAGCTAGTGAAGATGAAACAAAAGAGAGCAATTAGCATGAACATTATGATGGTAAAATGTGTAGAACGTTTTTCAATGTGCATGATCTGTTTGGTGGCGTGTGAGTGAGGAATGTTAACATGTGTACTAGGGACATCAATATTAGATAAATCAAAATCAGGCATTTCAAATGGGGCTGAAATGGGGGAAGCATCGAATGTGACCGGGAAATTTTGGGAGGGGTGGTAAGACAGTGAGGCCGTCTCAAATTGACAGCCTGGAGGGCTGAAAAATTTACCACGATTTTCAATTTGTATTACCATATCAGGGCCTGGTTTGGAGACTCCATCGCAGTGAAAAGTGACAGTGAGAGGAGTTGAGATGGCATAGTACGTGAAGTTGTTTGCAGTTAGGAGGAATGGGGAAACATCTGGGGCTGTTTTGTGGGTTGCAGCAACTTGAGTTGCAGTTGCTGGAAAGTATTGCCGAGCTGCACAGTGGTCAATTGTGTGGGAGAGGGTTGGTCCTGTAATGATGCAAGTTTTATGTGGATTAATACAGTTATAATATTCATCTGGGGATAGTGTAGAGTATGAATTGCTGTTTTCATAAATAGCAATAGCCTGAGCGTCGCAAGTTGAAATGAATTTGGCGGAATTGTTAAAAATTGGGAATTTTGTGATTCAAATTGTCCATTGGAATGAAGATACTTACACGGATATTGGAGAAGATGGTCAGGAAATAATTAACAACCAGATAGAATACGACATATTAGTTGGAATCTTATGGATGAAATTGGGCACACCCACAAAAAGAGACAAATCAGGTACTGTAGAAGAAATTAATAGAGCAATAAATAATTCAGCAAAACAACAATTAATTTATTTCAAAACGGCAACGCCAACTAATTTAAACTCTATTAATACTTCTGAATTGAATAATGTAATGCTATTTAAAAAAGAGCTTACGAATAAACTTTTATATAAAGAATTTGAAAGCACTGGAAAATTTGAGACTTTATTTCGATTAAACTTATCAAGTTTAATAAAAGATAAATTTATTGATAATCAAAAGCCAATTCAAAATTCAACAGATATAATAAAAGTAGAAAAAGATAATAAATATCAAAATATTGTTTCTTTAATAGATGAAACTGAGAACTCAACCAAAGGCAATTTTGAGGATTTAGACATCTTTGACATTAATGAAAATGGGTATGAGTGTTTTGATAAAATCACTAGTAATTTGAATACAATGACAGGTTACCTGAATAAATTAACAGATAATTTAAACAAAGGAACTGAGCAAATTAATCAAGCAAATAATATCAAGGATACTAGACTAAAACTATCTAAAGCAAAAAAAGTCGTAAATCGACTTTCAAAAGAGCTAGATGAATTTAATGATGAAATAAATTCTGAGTTGCCAGATTTTTCTGAAAATTTGAAAGAAGTAGGAAAAGTAACTTC
>JAVCKV010207578.1:343-16558 GCA_032274145.1 Herpochondria borealis | reverse complement strand
TCAGCAACTGCTGAAAATAGGCATGACTGAATTCGGAAGATGAAGCCGCGGTGTTAAATCTACCGCATAGTCCAGATGCAGCAGACGACTACATACATGTACTAGTACGGTCCAGTGTTTGAGTTGAGTTAGTTGATTAGCTAACTTAGCGTGGACGGAAACCCACAAACAGCAAGAGCAGCAGCAGAAACAACAACAACAACAACAGCAAATCCATACCCACGACGCTACCGGTAGGGCTCTAGGGCGAAACGACTACGTCGGCTCCGCTCCAGAGGGAAACAGTGCTGTTAATGGGTCCCACAGCGTGACAGGTATCTACCTCGATACCCCGAACCCTAAGCCAGATGATAGCGGTATAGCCTCGTACGACAGCATGTTCCGCCCATTGGAAATTACGGAGGAACAAGTCTGTAAATGGCTAGAAGGCCGCAACTGGCTCCTTCTCATTGATGAGCTCAACAACCTCGACTTGAAAAAACAAACGAGAGAACATCCGTGCGGAAAATTGTAAGTTTGCCGAGTTCTTGAAACGTCACTTCACAAAACTACTTCAAATAATTTAATACCGTTCCTTTCCCCTGGTACTGAAAACACGTAGAATCCTACGTGACCTCCTACCATTCGAATACACACTAATAGCTAACTTATAACACTGATAACAACCACAACAAGCACCTTAGGTCCTCCGCAGGTACAACATTGAGGGTTCATTCAATCTAACGCACAGGATATTTTATTCTGTTGAAGATACCCGAAGAATTGAAATTTTCGGTTATCGCTCCTTCGAGTACTCTTTTACTATATAGATATCGAACAAGCAACACCACCCACCAACCAACCACCCAACCATCCAACCACACCCACACCAGCACCTCTGTTAGAAAACCACACCATTCAACCACTACAGAGCGCACCACACACACGATGCCATCCAAAGTACTCCCGGGCAAAAGCAAAGGCATGAGAGATATCGCATCATACGTATCAAAACCCGACCTGGCCAAACCCTCTTACGCGGCAGCGGCATCTCCCGGCAGGCAGAAAACAGGAAAGGGCAAAGATACAGGCAAAGGCAAAAGCAAGAGCAAACGCTCTAATACATCCGATGAAGCCACCGTCACCCCCGGACGACAACACGTACAGAAACAAGTCCGAAAAGATGAGAAACTGAGAGAAATAACCACCATGCAGGAAGACGACTTAGACGACGTAATGTCCCCAGGCAGCCCCCCCAAGTTAACCAGAGATAAGGCTAAAGCGAAAGTAGAACAATCTCTCCAGTTTGACCCACAACCAGGAGGCGACACCACTGCCACCCAGGACCAGGATAAAGAAGACGATGCATTGAAACCAACCGACTCAAACCCCGATAACCCCCCCGAAAAGGATATCGGAGCCCAGGACGAAGAAGCACAGGAAGCCAAGCCCGATAAGCCCAGCAAACCCCCGGCGATGATCTCACCACCCCACAACCACCCCGTCGACGCTCCAAAAACCATCTACAAGCTAGACACGGAGCTACCAATCCACCGACACTACCACCAGATAATGGCAGAACAGGACCAAGGGAAAATTGAACCTCTTAACCAAAAGGAGTTATTCAGTGACGTGAACGATGCACAAGCCGCCAAAGCGATGTCCATCATCATGAACTCCCCACTTGCGAAAAGGGAGAAATTGGACCTGACACCGTCCAAGTTGGATATCACAGTGGTGCAGGAAATCTGCAGAGAAACCTTCAAAGAATCGGAAAGCAAAGACCTATACAAATCCAAGAAAGACAGGAAACATGTAGGTAAATGGCTCCTTCGACTGCCTATGACACCACCAGATCGATACGCATGCTTTAACCCCAGAACGAAACTCTTCGTTAACCCGAGCACAGTGGAAATATTTGCTTTCACCATGCACAGCTATATGGGGCCCATCTTCCGCTACCGAGTACAGACTGCCCTCGATAAGAAAGGCAATCCTCTTCCGAGAAAATCCAGATACCAGCGGAAAGAACCGGCAGCCGACGGGAAGCAGCCAGCACCCATCAAGCAGGCACCCAAGGTGATCCAAGGAGAAAAGCCACCACCGGAAAAACCTTCCAAAGCAACTTTCTTCCACATCATCACACCGGCGCACGAACCGTTTCCCGAGGATACGAAGGAAAGATGGCCATTTCAGAACAAAATAGCGGCGCTTCAAATGACACAGCTCCTGCTAGCCTTGTTCAAAGTGGACCCAAAGGCGAAAATAGTGAGATTCCCAACTGCAAAGAATCAAAAGTGCAGGCTCTGGGTACACCACCTCTCACCCGCAGCCTTCCTGCCCAAGGACAAACGAGCAGTAGGCAACTACATTTTCAACCATTGGCTCCAACCGGATGGCAGTGCACCACGAAGCAAAGGACGCCTACTTGTTTGGCACGAGGTAGACGCGGAAGAAATAGTCGCCGCATTTCAGGAAGAGACAGACTGGGACCAATGCTGTGAAGAAACCGAACAAGAGTCCTTCATTATCACAAAATCACCCATCCAGGCAGAACGCGTTACAAGGATTGGATGGCTCTACGCCTCCACATTCTACACCAATTGCGACAACCTCCTCGATTCATTGATGAACACCAAGAGTATGCAAGCCAACAAACATATCCACCTAGATATTTCCTGGAGTGTGGTACACCGAGCCCCAAATGAACGGCCCTCCATGGACCCCACCGCACGATGCTACGCCGCTCACATACAGTGCGCAGCCGAGCACCACGCCGAAGCCAGTGCACTCCTCGCCAACATCTACAAAGAAACCCGCAAGGCAGGCCAACCCCAATCCAAGAAGTTCCACTTCATACCGGACATGTCCGCCCCAGAATGCGACTGCCGCGGCAGCGTGCAAACCCAAGACATGTACGACGCCTGTATGGATGGACAGCGGACATTCCAACAGACAGTCAAGAGCATCGAATTGCGTGATATCATCAAGGACCCCAATAGGCCGCTCGGATCCCACAACAACATGAACTTGTACGATATCATCTCAGCGATCAGAGACCCCAACAACCCCGAGTGCCCCCTATTCCTAGGCCTAGACCAAGACAAAGATAGACCCAACATATGGCACCTGAGTGTCAAGGCCACACAATATGCAGCAGCATCGGACCTCGCCCTTCGACTTGGCATTGCATTGAGCCTCAAACTTGGAGAGGAAGTCTGGGATTGGTATACCATCCGATTCAAGGCAGACCAATACAGTCAGTTCAAGCAAGACGCAAAGACCAAACGATGGGTGTCCGACCAGGAACGCCTCATGAAGGCAGCAGAGCAACAAATCCTTATCCATGAGTATGACTTTGACGATACGATTGAAGACGACTTACCTCTCTGCCTGATCACCAATCTTACCCTCAAGTTGCCCGATGGCCACAGAGTCCGTTCCCAAGCCCCGTCCATGAAGGGCGGTGGTCTTTCTCTCGCCAGCACAGTAGGAGACAAAGCCAATATGTCACTAGGTTCGCAAGACAGCATCGCTCAGGAATTCGCTCACGCCTTCCTGGAATCGGACTCAGAAGGAGAGAACGAAGTCATCACAATAGCATCATCCGCCTCCTCTACCAGTGACCTCATGGCCGACCGCAAAGAGAAGCCGGTGGCAATTCAAAAATGTCTCAACTTAGTCAGCTTGCGAGGCCTCCAGGAGGCACTAGAATCGGAACTGAACGGGACGGAAGCCGAACTCCACAACATACTATCAGAGTTCAATCTGTGGAGCAACCAGACCCACAACACCACCAACTCCGAAGCGAGATTGCGTCAACGCAATTTCTACGTTAATGTATCCAAATTGTGCGCACTGACAATGGTGAATATTTGCAAGGAGGACCCGATGCCGATGACCTATGGACGTTTGGTCATGATCTGCACCCAGTACATGATACGACTCCTCCCCCAGAAAGCCCTCAGCGTCTACGTCCCGGTCGTTCACCTCCTCCTTGACGAAGAAGGAAACAATCTTTCCCCAGTCTACGAAGCGCTCTGTGCATCCTGGCTAATTACTGGCACAGACAGCGTTCGGCAGCAGAAAATGACCATGGAGTTTCTGGCCTTCCAGGCATTTTACCATCACCCGGACACAGCAGTGTCAGCTTTCCGAAACAATGTCGACGACTGTATTAAAGGCGGCATGGGACACCTTGGAGCCTGGACCCTCGAAACCTTCAACCTACAAACAGAACTGATTACAAACAGGATCGCAGTAACTCCGGAACATACGTTATCCCCTAACATAACGATGTACCTGGAACTCCCTCCCATCCTCAACTTCGGCCAGACCGCTGTGATCATCTTCCAACACTGGAAAGAGGTTTCTACGACAATCAAGGAAAAAGAACCGATCCTAACCAAGTGGCTCGCCAACCGACTAAAGAAGCTACCGACCAACAAAACGATTAACCAGGACAACCTCAAGCTCACATTCATGAGATGGCTTGACCACTTCCAGGTTGACGTCGAGGCATTCTGCGCACAAGCTACCGACCACCCCATCGACTATATATTCTACCAGGCCAGTATCAACTTCCCCTTCACTTTTCCGGCGGAAGAAGGCGACAACGACCCATACTACTACCTCCCACACACCCACCCATCGCTGGAACCAGCCTACGAAGCCATCCACAAACACCTGCAACACTCCTGGGTAATGACCGACCCACGGACGCAACACCACTGCAAACTTATCTGCAAGCTCATCGTATCCCTTGCCCACGGGCAGGATGCCAAAGCCGTCACCCAAAACATCATTGATGCAGGCTTCACCACCTTCACCAAGCGCATTTACGCCCTACGAGACGTCCAACGTGCAATCCGAGGAAAGGCGCACTCCTTCTACCAAATCGGATCCACCACCACTCCTCCCTCCCAGCAGGACCCAATGCTAGGAGCGAATGTACCACTTCCACCCCCACCGAATCAGGCGGGGGCAACCGGTTAAACACTTACATCAGCCCAACGACATCAGCCTGTAGAAGTCCGCGGGCAAGAAGACACAGATCAGAGTGGCAGGCACCTCTCCCTGATTGATCGGTCTTCAACACCCTACCACAACCAACACCCCCAAGAATAATATATAGAATAAGATAAACATGGCAACATATCAAACCACCCTCAACGGGTACGTTGTACTCCCAGAACAGGAGGACGAAACATATGGTAATGACCTCCTCCCCAAACCGAAAGGCACAGTCCGCAGTGTCTTTCAAAACGTCAATGGAATCACCCCAAACCATTGGACACTCAAAAGCAAAGAACTCCTACGCAAGGTAAAACGGATCAATGGCGATGTAACGGCGCTATCTGAAATGAACTATCACCAACCCAATGGATCGCACCAAGATTCGTGGTACGAACGCGTTCGAGAGACATTTCCCCCAGGAACTATGTCAACCCACGCCTGCAACACAACAGAAGCATTCCAAGACACCAACGTTCACGGCGGTGTTGGTATGCTATGCACGAAAGAGATCACATGCCGCCTCCATGAAGTAAGCAACGACCCGACCGATCTGGGACGTTGGACCTCCGTCGCCGTCAAAGGCAAGCATAACTTCATCACACGCTTCATCTCGGCCTACAACCCAGTTGACGGCAAATGTGTTGACTCCGTGCTGGAGCAGCATACACGATTCTTCCGGCGGACCCAGGACGACACAGACCCCAGGAAACGCTTCGAGCTCGACCTAACAGCGGCACTGGAGGAATGGATAGACAACGGTGAAACCATCATTCTGATGCTCGATGCCAACCAAGACATCCGACAGGGCTCACTACGTAACGCCTTTATCCAAGCAGGACTGCGAGAAATGATACTCAACTCCCACCTCGACAAAGGACCCGCGCCGGCCACGTACGCTAGGAACACCAACCGAGTCCCCATAGATGGAATCTTCACCAACCTCCCCAACGACGTCCCCTACAAGTGCGGATACCTAGGGTTTGGAGACGGCCTCCCAGGCGACCACAGAATGGCATGGATCGATATCCCATACGAATATGTCTTCGGCCATACCCCACCGCATCTCCACACCAAGGCACCCAGTAGACTCACAACCAAGGACCCCAGAATCGTGTCCAAGTACCATGAGAAAGTCAAAGATCTCTTCGACCGACATGGGATGTTTGACATGATCGATACCCTCGTCGAACTAGTGGAAGAGCAAGCCCCCATGCCGCAAATCATCAAGCAGTATGACAAAGTTTCCTACCTCAACCGGAGACTGAGAAAAGAAGCGGAAGGATCTCTCCGGAAACTGAAGATGGGAAACACGGAATGGAGTCCAGACTATGCCGCAGCACGCGATGCCAAGAAACTCTGGCACAGTGTCCTGAAACTGCACCTGAAATGCCGCATCAGTCGCCGCAAGATTAAGCGACAAATGCGCCGTATCAAAAACGAGGACGCCTTCTGCATCTCTCTCTCGGAAGTCCGCCAACGACTCAAATCCGCACAAGCGGCCTTCGTTAAAGCGAAGAAAGAATCGAAGGGACTCAGGAAGAAATGGATGGACTCCCTAGCGTCCGCGGTAGCTAAGAAGAAGAACACCACAAAAGAGAAAGTGCTCAAAGCTATCAAGCATAGAGAGAAGCAAAGACGTGAAGCTAGATCTCGCCGCATGATCACTGGAAAAGGCGGCAGCAAATCGAAGACGACGACAATGTATTACACAGGCAAAGACCCCGACACGCAAGCAGACACCCGATACGAATGCTCCACACAAGATGCCATGGGCCAAGCAGGAGCACGAGAGAACGAAACACGTATGACACGATGTCTCGAATCCCCCTTTATGCAAGAGCCCCTGTACAGCGACTTCGGCGACCTTGCAGACACTCCCGCAGCAGAACAAGTGCTCCGCGGCGAATACGTCCCACCGGAAGGATGTAATCCATTTGCAGAAATCCTCCTCCGAGATTGTAAGATCCCCGACCACGTTCGAAGACTCTTACCTTCCGAGCTCGATTGGACGCCCGAGGAACTCGAGAAAGCTTGGCGAAAACAAAACATCACGACCAGTGCCGAACCAACTGGCCTCTCCTTCGCTCACCTCATGGTCGGCGCACAATGCCCTGAAATTGCCATGCTCGATACCATCCTCCACAATCTACCATTCAGCCTAGGATTTTCCCCTAAATCATGGCAAATCATGACAGATGTTGCCATTCTGAAGAAGCCGGGAGTATACGATGTTGAACTCATGCGCACGATCATGCTGATGGATTCATACTACAATATGAACAATAAACGCCTCGGTAGACTCATCATGACCCAAGCTGAAGAGCATAGCATGATCTCACGCGACCAGTACGGGAGCAGGAAACTCCACCGATCCGACAACCAAGCTTTGAACAAGAACCTGATTTTCGACTTGTACCGGATGAAACGATGGGCTGCTGCAATCCTTCCTATGGACGCATCCCAATGCTACGACCGCATGGTCCACAGTATCACATCACTTGCAGTCCGCAGCACCGGCATTCCCATGGAACCAGTCCGATCACGATTCGCCACCATGCAAGACACTACACATCATATTGCAACAGCATACGGCGTCAGTACCCAAACACATGGTGGTACAGCCAGGAAATTGCGAGGCGAGAAACCCGAAGGAGGAGCAGGCCAAGGTAGTGGCTCAGGGCCAGCAGAATTTGTTATTTTAAGCGCAAAGATGATCCGCGCCCTCTCCTTCGCTGGCCTCGCGATGCTCTTCCTGTGCCCCATCTCCGGCTTCGTCACTGTCATCGCGGCGCTCATGTTCGTGGATGACTCTGTACCCGGGGTCTCGGGGGCATCAGAGAACAGCACCGGCGAGGACGTTCTACCCATGGCACAGCGCACCATGGACATGTGGGAAGGGTGCCTGGCAGCTACGGGCGGTGCAATCAACTGTAAGAAGTCATGCTGGTACCTCCTTGACTATAGGTACGAATTGGCCTCGGGCAAGTGGAACTACCGCCGCATCACCGACATGCCAGGAGACGTGACCGTCAATGATGTGGATGGCTCCAGGAAAACCCTGACTAGAATGGAGCCAGACCAGGCAGCCAAGTACCTCGGCATTTGGCCAACCCCAGATGGCAGCAATACACAGCAGGCAGCATACCTCCTGGAGAAGACGGAGGAGTTCGCAGGGAAAGTGAGAGGCCGTCGTTCGGCGAAGGAGAACGACGTCTGGATTACATTCCAGACTACCATCATGAAGACTCTCGAGTACCCCATGCGTGCAATTTCCCTTAGCAAGATTCAATGGAAGAAAGTCATGAAACCTCTCATGAACGTGGTCCTCCCCCGCTGCGGTATCTCGAGATCCTTTCCACGGGACGTCCTCTTTGCTCCATCCAAATTCCAAGGCATGGACGCCCAAGACCCATGGACCCTGCACCACTTGAAGCACATTGAAGTTGCTTGGGAGACGATCTACAGACAAGATCTCACCGGTAACCTCCTTAATACCCAAATGGAAGAGATTTATATGGCCCTCGGAACAGGAGACGCCCTTACTCTCCACTCCTACGCCATCTGGTCTCACTGCGTCACCAACTGTTGGCTCAAAGATCTCTGGCAATTCTGCGACGCCCCAGGTCTGGGCATCGACACTTTCACGGCCAAACTCCATCTGATGCGCAAAGGCGACCAATTCCTGATGAAAGCGTTTGCGGACCATGGATATTCAGGCCAGGCCTTGGCCGACCTCAACCAGTGTAGAATGTGGCTGCGTGTGATCACCTTGAGTGACATCTGCGACTCCCAAGGCCGCATAATCTCCCAGGACATCCTAGACTGTAGTCGCCAGCCTGAACAGCAACTCCACAGCTATACATGGCCCCGCCAACCACCTGCGCTGTCTCGAGCAAGGACAGACGCATGGACACAGGCCATCACAGAATGTTTCCTGACACCGTACCACACGAGGAACGTCATACGCCACCCTCTAGGTCTGTGGAAGGAAGATCCTACTCCACTGTGGCGGTGGCTCTTCTGTCCCGAGAACGGCACGCTGTACCACCGAGAAGGACTCCTGTATCAAGTGTATACCAAGCCAGGGAATGCCTCCACCCGCGGAGGAAGATTCACCAGAGGACCCAGCCGGTCATGGCGTAACCCTCCAGCCAACCGCCCGCTGGCAACACTCCCACCAGGATCGTACCACCTGGCAGATGTTACCAGAAACAGTGACGCGAGCGTAGTCATGCACAGCCACGCCCTTCCACTGATCGAGCATTCTCCTGCACCACAGCAGCCAACAACCATCGCGTCGCACATTGCCTCCTTCCCTCCATCCATTGCCTGGACGATCGGGCGCCATCGCCAAACTGATAACGGATCCCACATCGCTACAGCTATCATCAGCGGCTCAGCCATAGCAGTAAGTGACGGCTCCTACAAGGATGGCTCTAGCACTTCTGGCTTCATCCTCGAGGGCAACTCCAACGGCCCACGCCTCAAAGGCTACAACAAAGTCCCGGGAGATAGCAGTGACCAGAGCTCACACCGGGGCGAATTAGGAGGCATCCTCGGCATATTGATGATGTGCACCATTATTTGCAAACTACACGGCGTCGACGCGGGCAGTATCAAGATCGGACTAGACAATAGCTCCGCTCTCAAAAGCTCGGAACAAGAATGGGACCCCATGATCAACCAACCAGACTTCGACCTTATTGCCGAAATCAGGGCGGTCATCAAAGAGTTGCCCATCTCGGTCACCTTCAAATGGGTAGAAGGTCACCAAGACAGGAAATACTACAAACCCCACCGCCTCCCAACTCTCCCAGCCAGCATGGAACGACAGGACACACGACAATTCCACGGGCGCATCGATAGATGGGCGTCTTTGAACATCGAATGCGACGAAATGGCCAAAGAATACTGGGTGCAACATCGCGACACATTCATACCTCTCCGGGCTATGCCTCACGCCCCGTTTTCACTCACACAAAACGGACAATGCTTCCCTCGCTTCAACTTGAAACAATTTTATTGCACTGCAGTAGAACACAAAATCAAGGCGCACTGGCACCGGCGACAGGAGCATATGACCGGCGCAGTCATTCAGGATGCAGACTGGGACGCCATGTGGAATGATACCCACTGGGCGGCCCAAAGCCAGGCACTCCAGGCTCTACCCCTAGGCCTACGACGCTGGATAGTCAAACATGCTACTGGACATTGTGGAGTCGGCAGACAACTCCTCCGTCGAGGGTGGCAGCACCATAGCTGTTGCCCGCGCTGCAATGCCGACGACGAAGACACCGTCCACCTGCTACGATGCCGCGACCGTCGAGCGGTAGCAGAATGGAACCGCCTGCTCAAGGACCTACAACAGTGGATGCGAACGCACCAAACAAGTCCGAGCTTGACACGAGCCATCATAGCCAGACTCATGCACTGGCATGCTCATGGAGATGCCCCTCTTCGAGTAACAGGTACACCAATGATAAGGCACTTCATTCAGGCACAGAACAAGCTAGGGTGGTGGGCATTCCTCCTCGGCCGGGTCTCTCAGACGATTGTACCAATCCAAGACCTCTACATGAAACAAATTGGAAGCCAAAGCACTGGTGATGCTTGGCTGTCAAGAACCATCCAGCAGGTTATCCCAGTCAGCTTCAACATGTGGCAGCACCGGAATAGTATTAAACACGGCACGGAACTAACCCAGTACGACCGGCACCAGCTGAGCAAACTACGCCTCCAGGTGAAGAAACAATTTCGAATCGGTACGAGCACCCTGCCCACCAACGAGCACTGGAGGGTCCATCCAGAAGCAGAGGCAGCGATACTTGACGAGTCCCTGATTCGCACCAGCCACTGGCTCGAATCCGTCCAACTGGCCAGGGAAATTTGGAGTCGGCAGAACCACTTCTCGGCCGGCGCCATCGCTCGACAGCAGCAGGCAATGCAAGAATTCATGACACATGGTCGACTTCGGACACGAATCGAGCAACGGCAAGCTACGAGGACCATGCAATCTACATTGGCGGCCAGAGACACGGCCTTTACTACGGCATAGAGACGTTGTGCTCATTGGCTTGAATTTAGTTTACCTTCTACTCGGAACAAACAACTGCTACAGCTATCTTCATACGATTGCTATCTACAAACCAGAGAATTGTTCCACATAAGTTGATCAGGTTCGCAGTCATGTATCGACGACATTGACCACTTTGAATGAATGTGCCACTGCACACTCAAGCCATGATGGTGGCCATCTCTCCATTGGTCATACCCCAAACATCCCGCACTCGAGTCCGCCAGGCAAACAAAACACTCGATCCTTCTTGCACGGTCTTCATTTGGCTCGCATTCTGTCGCAGACGAGCGTAGCTAACCTGAGCAGCAGCCACCAAACTGACACGCTGGAACGTCCCATTCTCCACCATCGTGGCCACCTCCTGCCCGAACTCCACCACAGACTTTTCGAGGGTAGCATCGTGGCGATTCAAGCGGCGATTGTTCATGGACCGAGTCCGGCTAGCCCGCATCCGGCGCACTTGGCTACGAACACACCGAATCTCTGCCGCAGAGTAGTACTTCAGTGCAATATCAGCAGTCCGCATCTTCGACAACAATACTGGCATCTCCGTGCTGTAGTACGCCAAAGCAGGAGCAGCGTTCTCGACCTTGGTCTCCAAATTGTCGACAGTGACACGAAGGTCATGGATGTCAGCCTCCAAACCAGCCACCTTTCCCGCGTCAACCGCTGGGACAACGGCAGATGCGGCCGACGCAGCGGCCCGTAGAGAGCGAACTGTGGCACGGGCGCCGCCAAGCTTCTCTTGCAACCGCCCGATCTTTCCTTGGAGGCTTGCCACTTCGGCCTCGTGGGCTTTTGCCATCTTCTGATCCGACTTGCCCTTTGCAGCAGCGGTACCAGCTACCACTCCTGCTTTCTCCCCGGCGGCAAAAGCAGCTACAGAGACGCTCCCAACTTGATTGTGCAGGTGCTGGGAATCGGAGATCAGAATCTTGAACTTCTCGCGTCGCTCGGTTCGGATCGCTTGAGCTTGCAGATCAGCTTCCTTGTCCTCGGCGATGTAATCACGCAGAGCTTCCAAGTGATTAGCCTGTGCTTGAGAGTATGGAGACGCCATGGTGGAAGAAAAGGGATTGTCGATTGCTGAACTTTTGACGAATGGTGTTGTTAACTTTCTCAGCAAGAAATTGTGTGCCTTCGTTGTGCCAACCACTTTGGCATTTCCGAATACACCAACCTCAGACTTTCCAGTACCACAGTAGGTTTCCTACCAACCCTACTGATTCCTCCTACCACCCACGCTCCCGCAAGATCCCTTCTTTCGATAATCCACTTGACGACTCCTGCCCTGGCAAACCTTCGATTAGCCACCCAACGCTCCACTCTCGCGGCACTTGTCAATTCCGCCTCAACCCACGACTGGCCCGTTCCACGATGCCCGAACTCTAACCCTCGACATCCTGAAACTCGACCCTCCCACCAACCACGACCCAGCCTACAGTCGCACACCTACCCACTCGACCCCTAGCACAATCATTACCACCATTACCCATCTCCCCCTTCCTATCCTATCATAAGCGATAGCTCCGAAACAGGGCACAACAACGTACTACAATATCCTCTCTCTCCAACACCCACTCCCATTACAGGACATGTCAATGCAAGAATATGCGGCCGTGCGAGGCTACCAAGTCCCCGGCTCTCCTTGAAACAAAGATAATCAAGCGAGAAACGCCTCTATCTCGCAAACACTACTGTCATCTGGGTGTATGGACCCCCAGGATACACGTCGTAACCCCATGCACACGATGACCTAACATCGCCAGTGCCGATCTCTCCATCTCTACTCTTTATTTATTTATTCTTCTTAACAACCAACTCCAACACCACCTTCTCCCCCACCGTTTCTATTGAAGACCTCTCTGACAGAGGCAACCAACCAGCACTGTTTGCACGACTACACGTGCAGCTGGAACCTACCACTATCTGAAGACCTTGCCGATCCTAGGCAAGGCACCAAGCCCTCGACCAACCAAGTAAGCCAGTCGTGCACGAGGCACAAAACTCACCCAACCCCAATTCCTCTTCTTGCCCGGTGAGAGTAGTAGGCGACTCCTCTCCCGGTCAAATTCAGGTGGCCACTTATGTATTATTTTCAACACCCACAGAGCAAAGGCTGTAAGTGGCAGATGCCGGTGAATCCGGTCTCTTTTCTTTTCCAGCGCGTCCCGATCTTTACACTTTCCAAAGCCTCTTGGCCTGCAATACGGCCAAAAGGACAAGGGAGCGGCGACGGTAGCATATTAGAAAAAGTGATTATGGTAAAGCACATCGCTTTAGGAAGATGCGGTCCTGCGGGCCCCCTCGAGCCTCACGATGATAAAACCCTTAGGTTAATAAACTCCAGTTTGGAGTAATAAGTCAATGTGTTATATATATACTAGAAGAGGAGGATCAGTATGATAACCAGGGTTATCTGGAATGCCCTGGCGCAGAAGATTCAGAGGACGAGGAAGAGTTAATCAAGGACGTTCAGCTTGAAGTTGAGCGTGGACTGCATTTGGAAGAAAATCTTGCTGCCGAGTATGATGATACTGACTTTGTTGAGTCGAATGAAGGAGGGAAAGGCATGACAGGTCTTCCCGGTGCACCTGAAGGTTGGATACCCCCAGGGCCACCGGAAGGTTGGAAGCCAGACAAGGTGAAAGCAGATTATGGTGAGCCGGAATTCGACAACACAGACAATCCAGGGAGTTGGTCTCCATTTACGTACCGTCCAGTATTTGAGAAAAGGAAAGTGGTTGAGAAGAAGAAGCCTGGCGAGAAGCCGAAGAAAAGTGATGGCAAGCCGAAGTATGCGTACAAGTACTTGTATCATACAACACCAACTGGCGCAACACCAGTACCAACGGATGCCGACGGAAACAGAAGAGTTGGTGATTGGGAATTCCACTATGAAGGATGGATGGGGTTGCCCAGTGATGCTCCTTGCCGTGTTGGCGCAAGCAGGGAAGACATGTTTCCCGACAGTCGGAAAGGTTCTCTCTCAAAAGATAAGTTGGAGAAGCTCGGAATGAATGTTGCTAGAATGTTTGATGAGGATGATGGCAATCCGGATGCATTGTTCTTTCATCAGCTTCTTCTCCCTATCTGCAACACATCAAACTCTGGCGTTCCTGACGATCCAAGGAAAAACTTTTACTATGATGTCTCCGGGCACACCAACCTGTATGCAATCTGTGACCTTAACTTGGGCAACGGCTATGGTCACGAGTACCGCAACACTAATCCTGTTGAACTGCAACGGTGGGATGGTGTCACGGTTATGGATGGTGTCCGTGGTGGCTCAAAAGGTGCCATTCTTAGAAGATTTAACAACAGACCAGGTAACACTGCTTATTGTGAATACACTTCGAAAGCTTTCACCAAGACAAGATGGTTGGAGTTGAAGCGGTGCATGAAACTGAACAATAACCATACGTCCCCAAAGAGAGGTGAGGATGGTTATGATCCTGCATACAAGTATGACTTGTTGTTCGACGTATTGATCCACAATACGAATGCAATCACGAAGACAGCTGCGTTGGACTTGTGTTGTGATGAAACAACGTATGCTACAAGTGCTTTTGGTGAGGCAAAGTCTGGACTTGTTGCCCGCCAATCAAAGAAGCCGGGAGTGACAAAAGGAGGTCAAGCTTGCATTGTCAGCGATGTCGGTAGGATCCGGCCACGAACTTACTTGCACAGACACAAGTGTCACGAGAATGCGTACAGCTTCCAAGGACCGTCTGAAATGAAGCATCTCCTCGATAAGTTAAACCCCATGGTGGCCGGCAATGACAACGTTGACACTGCTATCTTCTCCCAAAAGCCTCACATCACTGCCGATAACCATTTCAGTGGAATGGATTTGTTTAATTGGGCAGCTGACGAAGGATGGGGATTGACAATGACAATGAGGCGAGACCGGTTCCCAAGAGAGATTCCAAAACATCACATGTGCTTGAAGCCAACAAAACCAGGAGATACCCGTGCTCGTGCCGCCAAGTTTGAATCTCCTATTATTGCTATCAAGCAACGTGGTGACAGTCTGCTGCAGCTGACATCATTTCAGTCTACCTCGGCTTGTAACTTTATCTCAGTAAATGCCTACCGAAGTTGCGGCCTCTATGCTAAAACAAAAGAAAGAGGCCGAATCAAGGCGGACAGCAAGAGAAAATGGGCCATTGAAATGAATGATGCCAGAGAGTTGTATCTACGAAGCTACGGAGTGATTGACCGGATTGATCATTTGATTAAGAACTGTTCTATGCATTACCGGTAAGTTAACAACTGCAGTTGCCGGCAACAATGACAAATGTTACTAACCCTTGCCGCTTGTCGTCTGCTTTCCCATTTCTATTAACAGCTCCTGGAAATACTGGCATGCTGCAATGATCCATGCCAAGGCGATGGCTGTGGTTGTTGCCTACGATATCTATTTGGAGTTGGCTGAGGGCAACGTCAACAGTGCTTGGAAGGTTGACAAGCCTATCGATTTCTTCAGCTTCCGTGAAAAGCTTGCCAAGCAAATGCTTGCGTACAATCCGAGAGAACACAAATATCCAGGAGATGACAAGTTCAGGTTGGCAACACAAGCCCACAAGAAGAGAAGAGGCACCCCTGATCGTTCACCATCATTCAGGTCTCCAAAGAGAGCAAGAAAGAAGAAGTCTGATGACGACACAGTCGCCTCTTGCTTGACACCACAGGATCTGCATCATGCGTCTGGTAGATTGTGTGGTATGCTGTCACCATTCAATCAGCATGTTGCGTCTGTCAAAAGGCTCCCAAAACAAAACTCCAGACAGTGTGCTGTCTGTGGATGTCAAGCCGTTGAAACTTGTGGGATCTGTGATGTCCCACTGCACTACACCAACAAGAAAGATGGTCTTGCCGTGCCCTGCTTCTTTGAGTGGCATAACACTGGTTTCTTTGGCTTGGCTCGAGACGACTGGGAACTTGCCGGCATCAAGAAGAAAGACTTTGATTTCCCCTCTCTTCAAGATCAAGCAAATCATTCAGAGGAGATGAAAGCGCTTCATGAAAAAGCTGCAGCCGGTCCAGCAGCCGAATCTAATGTTGCTACCCTCAACAACAGCACCGCTAGCTCGTCTGACAGTGATGGTGGCACCACAACACCAAATGCTATCTCTCGTGAG
>JAVCKV010207468.1:0-16569 GCA_032274145.1 Herpochondria borealis | reverse complement strand
ATCTATGTGTACGTGCAGTAGCTCTATCAGGCACCCTCGGCCCCTCCATCATTCACAGACTATTCAATAGGTTCCACTAAGAAAACCACTTAAAATTATTGAATGTCAAGTTTATTAAAGAAATTATTAAGTAAAAAAATAAAAATGACTTTCAATCGATCCACTCCATGTACTGCGTACAGTTGGTTGGCAGTACAATATAGCATGTTTGAATGGTCCTACCCAATTTTCCATTTCTGAACGACACTTTTTCTTCCCAGCTCACACTGCTAGATACCATCACTTGTTCCGGTATTCGTCTCTCTACCGTTGCAGTTCTCCCTGTGCTTAGCCTACCTCTCGTACAATGGCACTCTTCGACGTACCCCCGAAACTTCTCACTCCTATTACCCTATCTCTTCATTCCCCTATCTTTCCCTGTCTCCGAGCTTCGTTTTCCTTAGAGGAACCCCACCGTCAACATCTCTCTTACCCAAAAAGTACAACAAAAACCCGTTCTTCACTTGAACTACAACCTCCACACAACAACAAGAACACCCACAACGACTAAGTCCCCGACACGCCCCATCATGTCACTCTGCAATTACCAAACTTTTCAGTCTCAATCCGGACACCCCGAACGCTCCTGCCGCTCTTCGCAAACGAGCAAATCTCAGGCCAACTCTGACATGGCCCAAGCCCCTATGCTGGAGCTCGCCGCACTGCGCGCTTTCTATTACCGCAAACGCTCGCAAACCCGCCCAGTCCATGACGGCGCGCAGCGAGAACAAAAGTTGAAGCCAGCCCGACATCCTTCCCGTGCTCCGTCACACACGCAGAGCCCGGAACCACGAGGCGAGCGGCAAGAGAAAGCTCCAGTCGGCTACGAAGACCTAGACATGCAGACCTCGCCGATTTTCCGCAACTGCGTTTCATCCGCTCTTGACATCGACGTGCAATCCACAACGAAATTGAAAGTAGCTCTCCTGCCCACTCCCGCGCTTTCACCCCCGCTGAGCCTCGTGAAGCAAAACCTGAATGACCGGGACGCCCCCGCCCTCCACGAAGTCATTGACACGCCGATTGCTCCCGAGTTCCGCGATGGCTTGCCACTTCAAATCGAACGGGACTCGCTCGCAACACGGTACTCGTGCATGCTCGTCTCGCCTTTCAAACTATCCACTGAGATGCCGTGCGCAGTAACCGCTGCGACGGATCAGAAAAACTGGGACTGGGAGTGGAAGGACGATTGCAATGACACGGTGAAACGCGGTGGCGCGAGGACGAACCTCTCGTCTGGAGAAAACGTGGCAGTTTACAAGAACCCTTGGGCTGTGCCAGAAAGCCGCGCTGAGACTCTGCGAGACCGGGTGGCAGTTGAGGCGAGGCAGGAAGATAAGCAGGGATCCGAGTCCAATTCGGAGCCCGGAACGTGGAGCACGATCTCACTCGAGGACCGTGATGTTTCCAACGGTCCAATGATGCCAAACGTTAGCAACTGCCTTAACGGCGCTGGTAAGGGTTACACATCCTACCTATCGATGACGGAGTCCAAGCTCAGGTTCGAGCCCGGGACCTGGAGTACCAACACACCTGGGTCCACTGACCCCTCCCACGGGACTGCCCGTGCCGGCATGCGCTCGGGCCGCTCCAATGCCCGTGCAGCAGATGCAAGCACACGGAAAGGGGCAGCTTGCATGCCGAGGCTCCCGAAACTTGGGGTTCCCAGGATTTTGAAGAGGTTCAAGAATTTCGTATTCGGGAAGCGAAGCAGCAAGGAGACGAAGTCTTAGACATGATCCGACCGAAATGTGAAAATTTTAAAACTGTGGCATTGCCACTTTTCAATTTCATTTGTTCAAACTGCGGATGTACTCAAAACGAAAGACACAATTCGACCGAAAATAGAAAATCTTAGAACAGTGAGAATGCTACTTTCCCCTTTGTTTGTTCATGCAGAGGGTGTATTCAGTGCATCCGTTGCTTGAAACGAAAAACAGAAGGTTGATGTCCTTCGGTAGTGCAATGTGCTTCGGAAATAATGGTAACAACGTGACATGCAATAATTATAACATTTGCTCTGGCAAAAAATGTGCTGATTTAGTACTGTAACCATATCAACGACTACGCATATAGCACTTCCAATCTTAAAGCTTAAGAAAGATCTCAGGTTCATGTCCGCTTAAGGGGACCAAAATGTGTGTATGGTTCTCTTAGTTTCTGGTGCCGAGCTCTTTTGCTCCTTTGCTCAGACTATTGCGGAAGTACTGTAGTTTAGTCTGGTAGTATATTCTCCAAGAAAAGTATTTCAGTGGACTGAACACAAAGACGATTATGTAATGTATCACATGCTAGCATGTAACATAACCGTGAAATGCGGTTTGTCATTTTCGTCCGTTTCTGGCAATAGACACTGAATGGGTATATGAAATACTATAAAACACATGTAAGAAGAAAGTTGCAAGTTATTCAACAATTAATTAGTAGAAGTGGAGAGTACCGATGAAAACGAATGTACAAATTGAGCGATGGTTCCTTCCGACTAAGGATAGAGGAAGGAAAACGCAAAAAACTTGACACGTAGATCGACTCAGAACTCAACTTCCATCAGGGAGATAAATTTTAATTGAGAAGAACATGCACAAAAATAGTTGACGGTTCAATAGAACAAGAGCACTGTACAGCGATGTTCTGTTCTCGTCTCATCTGTGGCTTTCGTCGCCCTCTTTCCTCTTTCATCTATCCGTTGCAAATGGTACTCTTTTCACCTCTTCTGCCCACCCCGGCGAAAATACTGAGGATTTGATGTACACCAATATCTACGAGGCGAGCAAACTTTTACATACAGAAGCGGAAAGCAGGTAGGTAGAAATCAAGGGCTCTGCACAGCAGCTAGGTTACCATCGTTCTGTTTCTTCCCTTTCTTGTAAACCAAGCAGTTTTTCGAGCTGCTTGTAAATATATTCTAATAATAGATAATTTCAAAGTGGGAATATATATATAAATAAAATATATAGCAAGTATCTCGAACCGAATTAACGAGAACAAAAGCATGTGATGCTACTTGTACTGAAAGAACTATACTCTGCAGCTTACCCTGCCTAGTCAAACAGAGAGTTATATACATCTCTCCACACTTTCTGCAACGACGTATTCATAATATGACTCTTATACAATATCTTCCCTGAGAACTCCGGTTTGAATGTAGTGCACGCCATCAGCAGATGTGTTTTCCTTGGTCTAGGAGATTAGTGACCACCGGGCGATTATATGCTATTCGAGTATATCATCACTAATCATTCTACATGCCACGGTCTGATGAACATTTCCAGCATTCGACGTAACCAATTTGCTAACAACCCAGCAAACAAATGCTATCCCCTCCTTGTTTTATAGTTTTCGTCGAAAATACCACTTAGTCGAGTGGCATTCGTTTTACACAACCGCCTCATTCATGAAAATCCCATGAGAGCAGGGGAACGTCGGCTTTGTAGTGATGAGGGGTACGCGGCGCCTTTCTCGCGACTCCGTATCCTTCAATAAGCGAACAAATGGGATACCTCGCAGAACAAATACCGCGTATGATTTACGTCCACGCCACTGCCGCTCTACTAAGCACCACCAGGCGCAGAAGGCGCCTGTTTTCTTGGAGCCTGCGCGCGTTTGGAGTAAGAGAGAGAGGGGAGATAGAAAGGAGGACGGATACGTCGAACCTCTAGCCATGACTTGGAATCCAACCCCACCGCCTCAGACACATCCAAAAACCAAAACACCATTGGGAAACCAACCACTCATCACGTAGCACCATCTGGTTGTACCCCGCCACAGACTCGTGCGCATGTTTGAGAGTAAGTTCGCGCAAAAGGCGCAACTCCCAAGCTCCTCCGCTAGGCCTGCCTTGCTCGTGGACATTGACTCAACGTGGTGTTCGTCTGCATTTCCCGCATCTCAGGCGCCGAAGGCGCATGTTCACATGCCGCAGTATGGCCCACAATAACACGAAAAGAAAACGGAAATATGAAGGAGGTCGCACCAGCGACGGGAGTCCTTCAAAGCTCCTTCACTTCTCGAACCTTTCTATCGCGCTTTTCCTCGTCGCAACTCCGGTTTTCCGGTTCTTAGCCAGGCGCCGAAGGTGCCTGTTCCTCCTGCCACTCAGGGCTCCGCTTTCAATCTTTCTTCTTGTTTCCCGTAGTATAAAGGACACGTGTCACAACGTGCTCCCAATTCATGTCGGAGACAGGGCTCCGAAACTTCCACAACGCAACCAGAAACGATTTGTGAGAATATAACGGTTTACAGAAGGCGTGTAACAGGCCCTGCGGGCGCCTGAGAATGAAATGATTAACACGCCACGAATTAACGACTCCAAGGCTTTTTATTCAATAGGTGAACATTTTTGATTCCTTATAATGGTACCATGCTGGCGGCAATGTACTTGAGCCGAAGGTGCCCCACTGAATGTCGTTTTATATTTTCCTCCACAATGTTCGCACGCTAATTCAGATCTTTTCAAAAGCATCTCCCACTTGTTTACCATTTTTCTTCGGATAACAGCGTGAGTTCCGAGTTGATACTTCGTCGCGTCCAGAACTTTGCAGCGGCCGACGTGGTTTCTGGAGACAGTCTGGTGTGCGCAGACGGATCTTTGGTTGACTATCTGTAACCGAAGTGGGGGCGCAGTTGGAACCGACAGGCGATCACGCCTGAGAAAAACACATTGCGGAATCGTTGATGCACACTTCGCGCCTGTATGCCCGACTTCAAATCATACCGAAATGACTGACACGTGATGACCGATGAAAGGATGATTGATGATTGATGATTGACGATCTTGCTCACTTGCTCAAACAATCGGATGTGATGCGATTTTTCTTACGCGAAGTGCATTCGTGGACGGTCTTGATCGCATCAGCAGAGGTTTGAAGCCAGAAATACGGCCGCCGCAACCAATTTGGAAGATGAATCTGCCCAGGGTTTCCCGCGATCTTATTGTAATGTGCCATCGGAAATCAAACGATGGCTCAAAGAAGCTGGCAGGAATATTTTGTTAAGATGACGCTCTCTGTGGTTGTAGACAATAAATAACGCCATTGTCTTCTTCGAAGTATCGAATGTTTTTGCGGCCGACCTGAGCTCTGAGCACTGAATGGTAAAAAGCCTCCGAGCGCTGCTCCTATATAATTTCTGACGGCTTAATGGGAGCAGGCAAAGGCTCGTCGGCCGCATCTTTACGTATTTCGACTTCACAATAGCGTTGCCCAGCGAGCGTCGCGTCTCGTTTATCAGCAATGAGGTCACGTTCGTCAGCTTCATCGGTGATCGGTTCATCCGGCAACGGAATGAAATTGTTTTTTCCGAGACGTGGTCCCCTTGCCGCTACAGAAGACCGGGTCGAACGAGTGGCTTCTCCAAAGACTGTTCGACTTGCGCTTGTGTCTTATGATTGTTCTGACGGCTCTGTGTAGCTCCAGTTTGGCATGTGAGCTCGGTCACATCCGCTTTTAAGCGGATGGGGTTCAACGGCGTCCGGGGCGTGCTAGTGTGCGTGTGGTGGACAGAAAATTCTTTCTGTCGCCTTCGAGTGCTCGCAGAGACCATTGCATCCATATTCTCAGCGTTCGCAGAAATATAGTACATTGTCATTGACTTTGTCATTCGTTTTGATTTTGTGGCTCGGGAGCCTGCAAAGTGCGTCTGGTACCCTATGCTTGAGACTCGGAGGGTATATTTTCTCAAAAATGAACAACATGAGTCGTATTAGCCAGCACATGAGCCGTACAGTGGGGTCATGCAATGTGAGGATCCATTTTAAGGCGGCATGCGTGTAGAGCATTATCAGTGCCCTCGAGGTATGAACGCAAATTAAGTATCGCCCAGACAAATTCATAGGACTCATGCTCCGTCGCGAATGGTTTAGCTGCTCCTTGGTCAAGTCCTTCCAATAGTAACCAACTGTCGCCTACTTCGGCGCGTCCGGATCCTGTTCCTGAAGAAGAAACGCTCCTATGGAGTATGTTCTGCCATATCAGTCAATCATATAAGGACGACCGCGAACCGGGAGAGCTAACACAGGAGAGCTCTTAAAAAGCCTCCTTCAACTTCTTGAAGGTTTCAAGCTGTATAACGTCGGTTCGGGCAGGTCGTCTCAGTCGATGCCACTAATCTTCTCTATAATATCAGTCAAAAGGTTGGGTACCTTTTTGAACCCTGTGACGAAGGGACGGTACATATTTCAAGCACCAGAAGCTCCTCACGTGATCCTGAGTCTCGGAAAATGTAGTGTCACGCAATGATTTGATTACATTAGTGTCCGATTATACTTTCAATTTATCCGTACGGATGCAGAACCCGAAGTATTCTAGCTCGTCTTGGAATAAGAAGCACTTCTTGAGCTTTAGTTGTATGCCGGCGTCGATGAGCAGGGAAAGGATTTGGTTCAGGCGCTCGAGGTGTTTTAGTGGTATTTAGAGAACAAGATGGTTTCCTCGATGAACAAAAGGAACATCTTCCACCGCACTCCGGAGAGCACGATGTCGAGAGCAGTCTGAGGTGTGGACGGAGCGTTAAGAAAACCAAAGGGCGTTCGTCTGTATCGGTAGGTACCCATGTGGCTTGTGAACGTTGTCTTGTCCTTATGCTTCTCTGCGATTGGAAACTGCGAATACCCTACAAGGCATCCAACAACGTGATGAACTTTTCATTGCTTAGCTTATAAATTAAATTTTCCATGCAAGGCAAATGGTAAGTGTAAGGAATGGTTGCAGCATTCAATCGCTTAAAGTAGACACAAAAATCTCTCTGTGCCGTCATTCTTCGGTGCCAACAGAACCGAGCTGGACCATTCCTTCTGCGCCGACTCAATCAAACCTGCCAATAGCTGTTAATATATTTATTCCTGGACCTCTTCGAGTTTATCGGGACCAGCACATTAAGGTTGAAGACAGACGGGGGCTTTGCCAGCCTTCATGCTTATACGGTGCTCGGTAGAATTGGTTTGATCCAACCGGCCTTACAAAAAGGATAATGCTTCTCGAACATATTCATGACGCCCTTCTTGTTGTTGGTCGTACCTATAGGGGCAACTTAACTCTCTGCCCGATGGGTGCGGCAGCATGCATTTTGTTTTTTTCAACGTTTGTTTTGGTGTAATAAAAGAGAAGTTCACCGCGAAGTCGGGCCTACGGCGCGAAATTTATCCCCTCCCCTTTCTCTTTCTTCCTCTTACGCTCCACACCACGTGTGCTCCTAACAGGAACCAGGTTTTCATAAATATAGGGGCGAACAGTGACGGCTGTACATAATACTATGGTCGCGCCACATTGAAGCGACGTGGAATGGAAGGAGTCGCACATGAATCGCAACGTTCTTTCCACGTAACTGTGGTTTTCCGCGGAAATGTACGCCACTATTGCGCTTGTGTGGTTTATTCCAGGTGCCAAAGGCGCCTGAGGTACGAGGATGCACTGGCAGGGTCGGTTGTGTCGGCCAGGGAGGGAGTGCGAATGAAGCCGCCGAGGACTTTTTTGTCGTGCCTGCGGCGCGACATCACACACGGCGCGCGAGATTCGATAAGTGTAAATAGAACTGCAGGGGAGGCTGTTTGGCCTGTATCACTGGCCGGGCGTATCTGGCAGAGCCCGTTTAATTTTTGCGACGTAAATTGCCGCCCAAAAGTACACGTGGTCGCCCTGACGCACTCAGCAATGCCACAGAAACCAGCCCCTGTATGATGGCAAGTGTAAAACCGTTTGGTTCCACCTCCTTATGTCTCTACCACATCGTAACCCTTCCTTTTGCGCCTTCGGCGTGACTCTCGGTGATTCTCCCGACTCGGTTCCACCACGCTACAAAAAACCACACCATGTACTCGCTGTTTGACTGCGCCCAACTCGAGCCGGGAGTTCGGTGCGAAGCGCCTCAAGGTGCAACCTACCCCTGGCATACCGGCAGAATTCGGCGTACCCGATAGTGAAATGTCTTGAAACCCCTTGCTGAGCGCGGGAAACAACAACCACACACCAGAAAGGTCGACGTCCGGCACCTAGGTGCATACAAAGGGTCCGAAGCCTCCTTTCCTGGAAGCTCAGGTGAGCGGCAAAGCAAGGCGTAAGCGTTTCCCAGATTGGTAGCCGTTCAGACGGTGGAAACACAGTTGAAACCATGGGGAAAACAGGGCACGGGAAGTGCAGTGACGGACATAAGCTGGGTGTAGGCAGAACACCAGCAATGCGGGGTTTACGAAGGGAAGTATTGGTAAGAAACTCGTCGCGTAGTAGAGAGAACAAATATTGAAGAGTTACCGTTCCCGAGGGCTATCTTGTAGGGCCCCGTAAGGATGGGTTACCCAAACAAGCGCTGTGGTGCGGGATGCTGTATCCTTCTTGGATTACAGCCGGATCAAGGCTCGGAAGCGGATATGAAGGCGCCGAGGCGTGAAAAAAGGGCGAAGTGCTCACAGAAAAGCTCGCTTGTCTGGAGACGCCGAGGTGAAGATACCGGACGCTGTAGTTTGAAGCCCAAAGTGACCTTACCATAGAAATGAAGGGCCCCCTTGCGTTTGACCGCTTAAGTACCAAATAGGGCCGCTAATCGGCCGCTGAGATATTTTATTACTAAGGAGCTGAGGCGCAGATCCGCAACTGATCTATCGGGGGGGTGCACTTAACCAGGTACCGCAAGGCCCGGGTTGAAAACACACTCCAGAGGTGGGATCCAGACGATAACGTGCGCTGTGGCGTCGGAGCTTGGAGAAACTTGTGAGGCGCAGGGAAGCGAGCTCTGTGTAGATTCCCATGGCGCCTAGGCACGGTATTAAGCCCCAACTAAACAGCTTCGCGGGCCTGTGGTCTTTCGAATACTTGGTGCTTTATGAATTTCATACCCTGCAAATTACGCGATACAAAGGGAACGGACTGCAGAGCCAAGCTCGCGCGCGTCACTGTACATCCCCGTAAAGTGCCCAAAATAAATAGGTGTGTGGCAGGTGCATCGAGGTGCAATTGGCGCAACCCAAATTAGCGCTGTATGCCCAAAGTAAACCAACAAGGCAGGAGTCGTCATTCACGTAAGTGTTTCCTCAGATCCGGTACGTATCCCCTCCTTACAGTAAATGTCACGGAACAGAGTGGCACGGCGCGGGTCGTTGAAAATTTCCTAGCACACCGTGCGCGTTTTATACACGCAAAACACATGCGTTATCCCGTCATTGCACTGTACATGGCGATACAGTGCAGTGCCGGCGTAGAAATTTGTTTTCGAATTCAGCCCTGCGGGGCGCGACAACCCCACGGGTACAAGTGAATCTGGATAATGGTAGGGGGTAGGATCACAGCTAATTGTCGCAACTCTCACGGACGGCCCCCTACCGTTGGGCATCCATCCTTTGCGAATACCATCAGCGATTTCACACACGACACACCCGCCACCCAACCATTCAACAACCACTATCACGCGAAAACCCGGACCCCTTCCCGCCTATTCCGCGACATCATTCGTTTAACCGTTCTTGGACCCTACCCCAACGTACTCTCTTCGCTCGCCGCATTAGAATCCCACCGCCCTTCAGCGCGCGGTAAACCCTTGCCCGTGTTGAACCACAAATCTATCGCGCATTCCACCTCTGACGCACAGGCAAAAACTGCCTACCAAAAAACTGCCTACCATAGAGGATCCAGGCGCTACTCAACCACCGCGCGAGTCATCGGCCCCGCGCCGTCCGGTTACGTCACGCCACAAATTGCGACTCCCCTCCGGATGGGCCATCCAGAGAAAAACACTAGCAAAAATGCGACTGGATCAGCGCGTTCGCATCATCCGACCACTACTCGAGCGGTAAGCCGCTGCACCGTCCGGTAACGTCACAAATCGAGGCGCCACTCTCCGCCGGACAGCGCCACTCGTGTCTCCGCCCATGATTGAACCAACAGCCGCTTTTATTGTACTCCCACAGCTCAAGAAGTATTACTGGCAGCGCCACGACCACATGGCGCACAGATTTCCACCTGGACGTGCGACCCCGTTTTTCGGCTTCTTCGCACCAACATGCGCGACTTACAAGCCGAGAACGGCGGTTTAGACGACAGAAGTGCTGTATTCCTCAACCACCACGAGCGCCACTCCGCATCGACGCATCGACGATATTTTCTTACCCACCGGCCACGCTTACGGCGCGACCCGAATTTCCCGGGCCTCGCCAGGGACTGCCACGGGCACATATGGCCTAAACCCTACTTTAAAACACCACTTCGTGCCTTGAGGCGCAACTACCTTCCTTCCCTGTCGTATACTCTTGGTAACCGGTCTACATGACCCTGTCGCACTCAACCCCCCCTCCCCATCTAAATGCAGCCTATGATTATGTAACGCTGCATCGTACGCCCGGGCCATCTAAAGAAGGGCTATGCCCGCGTTTCCACAAAAAGACCGGGCAGCGGGGCGTCATGCTCTCCTTGAGGTAATTTCCACTCTGTGACGGCGAGCGTGTGCATGGGGAGCTGCGGTACTCGCTGGTTCCATAAACGCTTAAGGGCCTACGTGTGCAAAACTTGTCATGTCATCTCCGCGACGATGCGTTTTTCCCGCCTGTTGATCAAGTTTGAGTCTGCCTGTGCCAAGCGTGACGGCGCTCGCCAAGGGAGCTCGTCCAAGGCCCACGTGAATTACCTCGCGCTAAGGAGAGGAGGCACTGACAGTTCCTCCTGGACGCCGTTATCTCCCATCATTTTCGCACGCTTCACATTTTTAGCAGAATGAAAATCATATACTTGTATGTGTATGCCATCCTCGTTTCGCCCGATATTTTTGAGTTTGTCACGAAACAATCCGTTTCACTTCCGGTTTAGAGCGGAATCACTTCGAATTCACTACAGTTCATGGCCAAGCTGAGTTCTTTATTAATGGCATCTCGAACCGTGCCCCATTCGCGCCGCGGGCTCCTCGCTGTCTAAACCCGTTTCTCTGTATATGAGACTGCTCTGAGAAAAGTTACACTACCGAAAAAGTTCGTCGCCTTTGACTGTTCCAAAGAATGCTCACTAGTACACGGACGCTAAGAACTATGTATCAATCGCGTTACTGGGAGGTTATTTACGATCCATTGGGATGAAAGCGAGGATTTGGTACCCATCGATGGACTCAACCATGTACTGGTTCCTCAAACTGTGGAACCGACATAGAAATATTGGATTTCTTTGTCGTCTATAAGAAGACCGTGCCGGCGCGAGCCATGTTAGCTTTCTTTTCGTTCCCATTTCGGGGTGACGGCAGTGAAGAAAGAGTTGTGCGTGTCAATATTCGTTCAGACGCGTACACATGGAAAGCAGCAGCTTTCCTTGGAGTCAATATAGCGGTGCATGTTTTCTAGGCCGCCTTCTTGATCGGCGTGTCTAACTTGGCCGGCTTTGTGGTGAAAAAGGCACGCGAACGTTTATGGACTTCATGATCTGAAGTTCGAGTCGTATGTGACTTTCAGGTCATATAAGCCCAATTTCTACACTCGCGCGTTTAGCCGGCATCTAACGCCAAAATACCTTCACCAGGCCCGATTCTCCCATTTGCTAATTTTCATTGCTCCAAATTAGCTCACATCCTATGGAACCGGGCAACCGACAATGCAGCAATGCATTTACACCACGGGCCTTAATTTGGCATGGATTTCTCAACCTGATATTAGGCCGATTTGCATCCATGCAATTGGACCCATTTCTACTCCCAAACCGATCAATCGGAATACTGTAGCGCCCGTACAGTACCGCCTTCACGGGCCAGGATGTTTTCACGGGCCAATTTTCATTGAATGCAAGTGGTCTGTCGTTCCTACAAAAACACCGAGCAATTGGAATACCGCGGAAATAATTTTGCTCGCCTAGCTCTTCAGTGATAGCGGCACATCTCACTTTGTTTTCCTGAGCCGAGCTCGCTCGATCTTCGTCAGGCCGAGCAAGGCCATCCATTTCGCCCTTCCTGGCCAGAAGTACGGGTAGCCCAAGTAACCCCCGCCCATTTCACGGCTTTTCATAATTACTTTGTCTTAGCCCGGTAAAGGGAGGTAGTTTATATGCAGTCGTGTTAGCGGAACTTTCCAGGGCGCGATTTATCGATCCTCGGGTAAGAAGTAAACACTTTTCGAAATTGCTACGGGACGGAGTGCAACAGACGAAACTTTAGTTCGGCAAGATACCGTACGTGACGGTCTTCGCCAGTTCCTCTGCAATTACGTGCCTTTTGCGCTACTGCAGCTTCAAAGCGATCACTCAGTTGCAGGATCCATTCAACGTCACACCCGAGCACTCACGTTCCAACCAAGCTACTGTACCCGCCAGCCTTCCGTTATAACTCGCAACTCGGGCAAACTACATTCATCACCGCTACATACCGCTTTGCCCCACGGCTAGCGTCTTGCCATATTCGCCCCCAACCCCATAAAGTTTACGAGTTACTCTTGTTTCGACAGAAAGATGCTTAGGTTAACACCTTATTCTTGCCCTCCGACTCACGTTCTAAGACTTGTACTTTCTGGTCCTGTTTAAACCATCTCCGGCCAGTCACCTGGCATTTTCTCCTTTTCATCCGTTCTTACAGAATGATTATGGGACCCGACGATTTCGCGTCACTTTGTACTACACTGCCTTCGCAATATCGAAGAGGGGACCTCGAAAACTCTTCGTTGCGATTGCTTGCTTTTTCTGTGATTTTTTTCTTGCACTCAGACAACTTAATGTTTTGTTACTCTGACCTCAGGTGGCCAACATGCCATGAATATTAACAAATTTATTGCTGGTACTCATTGCATAGCAATCTACCAGCTGCTTACTGTGGTACTTAGGAGGTAGGCCCTTAATCGTTGACTATGAAAGTATAACTCATTAAAACCCAAAACTTGTTCAATTGGTTCCATTTGGCTCCAATAGCCAGTATCGCTCCAAGAATCGTGCATATGTTTTGGATATCTTAACTAAACTGGTACGAAGGCTTATTGCGAAAATATCATGCACTAGCAAAAATGAAGAAATCACTAGACGCATTCTTGGGGACCTGAACATTCCTGCTTCCAGAATTGTTAAAGTTACCAAAATTTCCAATCACTAATTGAGACGCGCCCCTACTTTAAATAATAATAGTACTATTCATGTATATTATTAATTAATAATATAAATATATCTTATTATCAGGGCCGTACTTTCAGGAAACTAAATCCTACTTTTCCAATTCAGCAAGTCATATTCTTTCAATTGTATTTGGAATTTAAGTTGTGATTCAATCAACTTTTTAAATATTTAAATTTAGGTACTGATAAACACGCCGCTGCTTAATTATATATTATATATATGTAAGTTATAAAAAGAACGCTTCTAAACAATACTAAATAATTCAATACATTACATGCTCGTACAATGGGTTGTATTGTTATCCTTGACCACCAAGGGTTCCTGTAGTATCACACACACCAACAAAGGAGTATATGTACAAGAATAGTGCTACAAGAGCACCGCAGTTGGATTAAGTAGCAGGTCATCATGTGAAGCAAGCCTGGTGAGTTACTAGGACTGTACCTACGGAAGGTGCGGGATCAACGATACTTTTTAAGGGTATTGCAAAGGCTGTAGAGGGATTACAGAAAGCGCCAGGCGTTACGTGAGGTAGCACGGAAGACAGAAAGTTCTATGGTACTGTAGAGGGCTGTAGGACGGTGAAAGAGAGAGAGGGAGATATCCCTCGATGATGACCGGGGAAAAAGAAGATACGCTTTCAATGGCGTCCCGGACGGCGGAAGAGGATAAGAGACGCGGCGTTTGGCTCTCGTTAAAGAGATCTGGACGAGGCGGACGAAACTTTAACTGGCGACTAGGGATAGAGACGAAATACAACGCACACGCGCTTCTGGCAACAGAAAAGGCGTTTTGACACGCGGAACTTGGCTCGCGATTCACAGATCAGGGGTGAATGGAATAGTCGCACTCGCTGGCGACAGGTTTCAGGGACAGAGATGATAGACGTGGCGCTTTGCAAGCGAGGCACGATGACGGTAAGAGATCGCGCTCGCTGGAGAAAATTCCGAGACGGGAAATAACGCACGTTGGAAATGGGGAGAATGGGTTCAGTTGTGCACATACGAGACACAACGAGGGCGCTGAAGGGGTTCGGGGCTGGGAAACCCCGAACAAGGCACTGAGCTCGCGCAGGTAAAAGAGCTCCGAGGTAGGTTGTCATTTATTGAACAGTCGCGATGAGTCACGAACATCCGCTTACATACTAGAACGCGAGACGACCAAACGTTTTAGTCTAACCTAATGTACTCTATATAGATAAATCATAATATTGTAGGGTTAGAAACCATATAAAGAGACGCAAATAAAATCCTTATCATACAAAACTGTGCTAAGCCAGAAAATTTGTAGCTGGGTATGAGTCACTAGTCAGGCTAATATGGGTTAGCCCTAGGCGGTTAGTTAAGGAAATAATATGTCCAAACGGAATTAAATCCTTTAAATGCAGTAGTTCCATTAAGCTATCTGGCCGTCTCAACAGAATTCGTCAGGTAGGCTGTATTATACTACAATGCCGCCTTCCGACCCTACACTAAAAAAAATATGTCTGTACGCTAATTCTCTCTCGCATTTCTAGATACGCTTTTTTATTTCTGGCTTTGTGTGTCCGCCCCGTTGCAAACCTGTCCCTTTCCCGCGCGAATTTTTCCCTTTCCCGCCAGTCCCAGCGGTTGCACCCCTTCCACTCTGGAAAAGTGGTAAAGTAGCGAGAGAAAAATAAGAAATAAGAAATTACAGTTGTACAAATTTAATAAAAAAACAGAAATTACACTTTTCATTTTTGATTAAAAACATTACGATATCACACGAAAATATAATTGGCACCAATCACAGCGCATGTAGGTAATGTGCAACCAACTACAATGCATTTTCACAATAACCGCCATAATAACTGCAAAGACGGCTACAGTTACGCATACGCATACGCATATGCATACGCATACGCATACGCATACGCATACAGATACGTATATGGATATGGATACGGATACGGATACGTATAGGGATGCGGATAGGGATAAGGATACGGATACGGAAATGCACACGAAATTGTGCTAGAAAACGGACACGGGCACGCATACGGACACGGACAAGGCTACGAGTAAGGACCTGGATACTGAAACGGACTGTATAACGGACACGGACACGGACACGGAGATGGAGATGGAGGTGGAGATGGAGGTGGAGATGGAGGTTGACACGGAAGTGGAGACGGAGACGGAGATGGATGAATAGAAGGAGACACACAAGCGCAAGAATACAGTGATGGAGACAGAGGAAGCGAGCTCTAAAACTCGCCGCGAAGCGTCTACGGAGCCACTTGTTTTTAGCTAAAAATATGGAGTATTTTTTATCAGCACACCGGGGCTGCAGACGGATCAATTAAGATTATTTGACTTAAGTTATTATGTCACGGGTCAATGCATTTTACAGTAAGATCGTGACCTTTTTTATCTGTCCGTAACTTGCTGCTACCTGTAAACAGCGTAACGCCAGATTTTATTTCAGGATACTCTAGGAGAAATGTTTCATCCAACTGTCTCGAACAGATTACATCAGATGCGATCATTTGAATGGGATGACTCTTGATTCATAGATCAAATGAACGTCAGAGTCCTATAGGCAGACAGAAACCGGTCTTTGTTGAAAACATCCCGTGTTTTCAACCAGATCCGAGAGCTGAACATTATCCATCAGCTCCAAACGGATATGTCTCGTGAGTCCATCGGAAATACTGTGACGATCACAGTCCTCATCAGGTCCCGTGGCTTCTTTCGTTTGGGCCTCTCGAGCACAACGGACAGGCTGTGACTGAGGCCGATCCAAGTCTGTGGCCTTCCAGTCGGTCCAGAAGAAATGTTTTTAGATGTTTATACTCACAGGTCACAGATCTACCACACTGATAGCGGAACAATGATTTTGGAGTAGTTGAAAGAAAAGGATTCGATTTCAAGTCGTTAGTCAATCCAATACCCGAAAGATTCCAATTTTTTATCTCTATATCAGCTATATCGCAGTCGGAACGAGAATAAACTATCAAGTAGAGCCATACTGGGTTTCAAATTGGCTCTATAAATGATAACCCAGATACAGTATGTCAATATCACAAATACCGAATAAAATATCCGATAGGATTGTTCGCCTTATTACCAGAACGCGGCAGCTACAGCTATCCACATTTACAATTAAATCTTAAAGTGAAAGATCGATGAGACCAGAACCTGGGTCGGTGAAAAGAACGACAAGGAGGGTCCGACATCTTAATTCGCGCCTACAACCTCGTGGGAAAACAAAAATAGAATCCACGCCTCACTCCGGCTCGTGGAAAACACGCATGTAGTCATCCATCGGCCATGGCCTTGCCCAGAACCTTTAGAGCACCATAGTCCTATTTTAATCGCGTACTGTCCAGAACTGTAATTATATCTGCTCTCGCGACGTCCACTATTGGAGAACAGCAGATCGCAGGTTGGGATCTTCGTCGATATGACGTTGTATGTTCTGTTGGCCGCTTTGGCCTGTCTGTTGTCTTGCAATTATG